>JAVSBT010454989.1:5611-22663 GCA_033118115.1 Pharyngocirrus eroticus
TCAATATAATTATAATAACCATCCATTCTGAGTCATTTGCGAGCAGGGCAACAGTGTAATATTACTACGTAAATATAACATTACATTAATGTTACATCAGCATAGCAACATTACAACATTCTTATTTCTAACAAGTAGTTTTGCCCACAATAACATGTACATAAAGGCAAAATGCTTTTTCTCATTTTAATCAGATATTTGTGAATAGTGTATTCTTCTGCATTACATCTGATTATGTAATCCACCATTTTGTTTTGAATAGTACATTTAAATGCACACATCAAATGACCCATAGGCACACTCTGTAAATGATTGATATAACTAGGCAAAAAAGTCAAAATCTATCCCACATATTCACTGAAACAGTTCATGACCATCAGTAGGGACCTTTATATATGTATGTTGATGCAAAATACAAAAACACCCTCATACTGGCTCTTCATAAACATGACTTGAAGTCACCAAGTTTAAAAGGCCAAACCTGTTACTTTACTCTACATAGGACCTCTATACCTATGTAATCTATCCCCAAGAAGGTCAATGAACAAGTTCAAGTTTGTGTTCCAAATCCGCAGACAGGACTTCTGACATGTGAACGCCCATATGATATTTTCTTACAATATCACTTTCAAACAGCTGATTTAGTTATATTTTCTATACAAGACAACTATAGAACACTTATATGTTATGGGATACTTTCTAATGGCAATCTTGGGTGGCAAATTGCAATTCTCATCAAATCATAGTATACACCAACATCATAATACTCAAAATGTGTGAAAAGTATGTGTTCCCCCAATCAAAACTGCTTACATTGACATATCTCATTGAAATATCATCAAATTAAAGCACTCTAATCAGAAAACACCCTGATCTAATCTTCTAAGTACATTCCAAATTTAGGGATCATTAAGCAAATAGCTTAATTCTGTGAAAATAGTAATCCTCTATGCACAAATATTCCATATACACTAATATTCCGTATTCAGTTCAAAACTTACTGTAAATAATAAACTGTGCATAAGGAGAGTTCCTGTACAACTATTTTTATTTGATTTGTACACGTATAGCAATCAAAATAAATTGTCAAGTAAGTTTACAAATATGTATGTATATAAAGAGACAAATTGGAATAATTATTGCTCAAGGTAATCCGATTATTACACCATGGGTAGCTATTTCTTTTAATTTTTGGCCAAAAGTATTTTTTATCTGTACTATAGTTTGGTAAATGTATCATTGAAAAGTAGCAATTTTTGTTTTATCTTACTGCAGTACAACACAAATCAAAAATTCTCACCATTGGCATACTCACACAACTTTGCAATTCATGAGAAACTTTCCATGATAACAACATGTAATAAATTATAACATACCTGATTCTGTGGCACCTTGTATATTCTTGGCTTCCAATGATTGCCCTCCTTCTGCAGGGATTCCCTAAGCATTTGCAAAAGTTGCTGCATTGTTTGTTTGTTACGCAACCTCATGATGACCCTCTAACCCCACACCACTGCACCAAGATGCCTAAAAATAAATTATATCATTGTATGTCAGCATAATTTCTGAATTGGTTTATTCAAGTTATATTGCAATGCAAATAAGTGGGAGAAAAAAGGTATATTTTATGGTAATCTGTCTATTTTGATGCAAAACATCAATATAATACCCTTCAGTCCCTTGTTTCCAAAAATATTAGAAATTTTTACACAAGATTCTTAACTACCAATCCAATAATCAATATAGCAACTTGTTTAAGGTTGCTTAATTGAAATACAAACATTCACATTACAAAGTGACAAAAGAAAGTTTAACCAATAAATGAATAATAATAATATTGAAGAATAAATAATTCCTATTGTCTAAAAATGTACATTTGACATTTTCATCCACCATCAGTAATTCAATGAATAATTTATACAGTTTAATGGGCTTTTGCAATATTTCGGTTTCCATTTCATTTTAATAATTGATCTTTCGAATAGGCTTTCTTTGTTGAAGCATTCATTGAAACTAGTAACGGTTGTCTAACTTTATCGTTGGGGCGTTCCCTCCAAAATTGGAAATTACTTACACTTACAAACAAGAGAGTCACTTTTGTCCCTGGCTTCACTGTCGGCTTATAGGTTCTCGGTCTCTCAACATATTCATTTTTATTTCGAAATATATTTTACCCTATTACGACAGCTCAGTGAGGATATTTCATCATCGTATAGTCTAGAATGTACGATGGTGGTATACTACATAACCATCCCAACTGCTAACAATAGAACCGAACAATAGATACTGGCATCAACCTAGGCGATTGGCCTTTGTATATTTCGCGCTAATTCATAGGTCTTTAACACTTCTTAGATACAACCGTCTCACGAAAGATTAACATTTTTTTTTTCTATTTATCGTAAAGGGAATAGTTAATGTCTATGTCTGACAGATAATACTTTAATGCGCATATTCTGTGACCTGAAATTGCATAAAAATGAGATGGAATAGTCTTCAATTTTTGACAGAAAAATGACCTCTACGCGATAGTTTTGAAGCATTTTTCTCTCGTATTAATGTACAGTAGGAATTTGAGACTTGTGCATGTATCAATTTCAGTAGTTTATACTAAATAAAACGACTAAATACGATTCCCCTTTCTTTTGCGATAGCCCTTCCTTCTTTCAAATACTGAAATAGTAACTTTCAGATTAAGGTCAACTTACCTTACCCGTCTCACGGCGAATTTTGGATCTCTGTGGGTACTTGCGTCCCATAAACGATCTTTAGAGATCTCTTTACTGCCTCGATGTCTCCATGTTGTTGTATTTAACGTCTATTAGAGAATAAAAAGGAAAAGAAAGAATTGTTCCACTGCCCAAAAATTTAGCAGTGTTGTCAAACTAACACTGCAAATAGTTCTGTCAATCCAGCTGATTGGTCTAATTTTTTTGGCACGAGATCTAATATCATGACGCCTTGTATATTTTCGCTAAATTCTATATATCACTCTTAAAATAACAAAATAAATTACAATAGTTCACAAATTTATTAGGGATTTCACATTTGAGATCAATATTATCAGAATGTCCCTCCATATATTTTCAGTGAGCTATTTCTAAAGAAAACTATTTTTTGTCGTCAGAACAAGCCCATTGATACAAAGAGTAGTCCGTCCCAGGTTCCAGAAGCTAGACCTCTGGCTCGAGCAAGGAAAATCACACATTTATGCAAAAAGGCAAGAGGATGGGTGAGTGAATTACTTGCTATATGAAATAAGAATATATAAAGAGTATATTGTTGATAAAATAAAAGATTTTATACTTTGCTAATGGCGGAAACCTTGTTGCCAAATGTTGGTGCAATCTTGTTTGGGTGGTGTTTACATGTTGTGGTGTCCTACATTCTATCCAATCACATCGCAGCTTATTATATTATGATGGGCGTCTCCATGTAACCAATGAATACTGTCATAACAAAAATTGTGCTTGGCGCGAGATACAAATTTGATTGTCAATTTTATTTCGGACATATTTTGATTTTTGCTTCTAGGCTAAGGTCTTTTGAGCAATGTGACAGTGAACTTCAGACAAATTAGTGCCAGATAAACTATTGGCGAAGAATGGGCTTAGAGGGTATTGGCTGTACAGAAAAAATGGATGATTACAGTCATGATTTAGGTTCAGATGGGATGACTGATGACAGTAGTTGTTGTAGCAGTTTGAATAGCAGTGCCAGTGGGAGTGACTCCGAAATGGCCACAGATTTTGATTGTTCAGTTCCACAAAATGATGTCCTTCTACAGGTTTATACCTTTATAAACTGACGATTTTTTAAGTTATTGTGTAATACAATTTTTGCATAATTATGGAGATTTTGAAAGTCTGCACTTGGTTTGGTTTTTAATAATTGTAAAAAATGTTTTATTCCATCCAGGCTCAAGCACTGCTGAAGAAAAGCATGCTGTATCATAAAATTGATGCAGCGCTTCGAAAAGCTAATGTCTTTCGTCCGATGGTGTATAACCTACCTCAGAGAAGTGATAATGTAAGTTTGTATTGCATGATTTTATTTATTTTGTTAACTATCTCCAGCATTCATCAATAGGAAAGTGTCACATGATCAAAAAATCTAACCATCCAGTTACAGAGTAATATAATTGAATGTGAACATCCACATATTGAGTGACATGGCTTTCAATTTTTTTTTCAGGATGAGGACACAGTAACAAGCATTCACCGTGATCATGCAGTTAGCAATTTGAGATTTCTTAATATTTTCTACGGCTACAACTCTGCGTCATTTGCATTGTCTGTGAATCTCCTGGACAGGCTACTTGGCAAAGTCATTGTAAGTAAAAAAAAAAATGCTTCTGCTGGTATCTTCATGTTATTTACTGACCATCCCTGGTTGTCTGAGTACAAAGATGTACATCAAAAAAAAAGAGAAAGAAAGTGGTCTTTTATGTAAATAAATTCCATTTGATAAATGATTGTGTGGATAGCGAAAGAATATTCCCCATTCAGAGTAAAACAAAATTAATTGTTCTGTTTTTTTATTTTAGGCTCATCCAAAGTACTTATCCTGCATAGCCATCAGTTGCTACTATATTGCCATCAAAACACAAGAAGATGATGTGGTATGTTCAATTCTTTATTTTTTATCAGGTTGAAAAAGTAAATTTTGTTAATTGTGGATGCATTATTTAGCATAATAAGTGATGTGAAACGGAAGTATGTGATAATTCTATGAATTGGTTCATGATATTATCTTATTTTATCAGTAGAAATATCTTCTAAAGACAACAGATTATATTTTATAATTGACTTGGACTTGAATTTTTGTAGTTCATTCCAAGTGCCACAGAACTAGTCAAGCTAAGCCAGTGTGGAGGTTGTGCCTCTGACTTGCTGCGTATGGAGAGACTTGTCCTTGAGAAGCTGCAATGGGAACTTCATGCTGTCATGCCTCTAACCTTCCTGCAATATTTTTATGAGGTGCTTGCTGACAAAGACCCACGCATTGAAAGCCTTGTAGTGCCTAATGTGCTCATAGCCAAACTTGAGGTGCTAATGTGCCAATTTGAATTCACCAAATATAGGGTAAATATATGTCTTTTCATATCATATTACACTTTATTTTGACTGCAAAGGCTTGTTGTATTTTGGTACTTTTAATGCATGACATCATATAATCTTATGATTATTCAATGATTTTTTTTTATTGCAATGCAGGCTGAAACCCTTGCTCTAGCTTTGCTTAGTTATGTATTCCAAGAATTGGGTATACTGAATGGCGTTGACATTATTGCTGCCATAATGGAATTGCAATACTACTGTCAGGTAAGATTGTTTTGACTTCTTAGCTGCTGTTTATTTTGGTTAACCAATGTTTACTTCTTTTGATAATTTTTCAAAGTGATGTCTTAAATACAGAAAAAGGCATCAATTTGACATGAGTTTAGTAGCTTGATTATAACCGTTTATATATTTTTTCTTATTTCAACTGACAATGAGTTCATTTGTTATTCAGATATCAGACATGGAATTCTTACAGTGCCGCAATATGATCAAAGAATATTTGGCATTGTATCGCTGTCAGACCACCAAAGTTCCAAGGTTGAAGTTGCAGTGGACCATATCACGCAGAACAATGAACAAGTTGAAACCAAGTACCCGTTGCACCTTAGACTTGGAGCCGATCATGGAGGATGAAGTTGATAAACCAGATTATGGTACTACTGAAAGCGATGACACTGGACCTTTTGATAGGTTGGTAGTGCTTTACTTTCTTTTTTGTGGCAAAAGCTTTTAGAAAGTAGTTGTGTAAGGCTAGGTTAACACCCAAAGTATTACAATATGATTGTGCTGGTAAGAGGAGCTTAACCTTAAATCTTTGTAAAGGGGGGAAAAAAGCAAAAATAAAAGATACCCACTTTCTATTTGAGAAAAGCATTCCTATTGCTGCCAATGTACTTCATGTTTTGTTTTTTATGTATTTACAGTGAAACAGATGAGAATGACAACAAGAGAATTCCATTTGATAAGTCCACAACATCTTTTCTAGTCTGTCCGATTCATCCAGAATGGACCTCATCCAAAAGATTCCCTGTAAGAAACTGCAAGATGTGTCCAATGGTCAACAGTTACCCTGAGCTGACAGTAACTGCATTGCATTCCAAAGAAGGTTATGACAACAACTGAGTTAGAAGATTGTCAAATGAGAAAAATTGTGATACAAACAAGTATAATCTCCCTTTTTATTTCCAGTTTTATAACTTTTTACAGTTACACTTAAAAGAAAGACAGAAGATTTCTGGGCTGGGAACTAAATTTATCCAAGCCTTATTTTCCATACTCAGAGCCATGTATTAATCGAATTCTCTGCAAAAGATCTTCTGTACTGAACTTTCATGAAGTCAGCAAGTTATGGTTTAAAAATAATGGAAGGTTAAACAGGCATTGTTCTCTGGTATTTGAGACAATGCCACACTGAGATTTTTTAAAACAAAAATCTGAATTTAATTTTTTTTTTACATAATAACTGTCAGGTTACCATGGTGCAAGCTAGAATAGATGTTTTGAGCATTTTAAGTAGTGGGACAATGAAATATTTATGGAAAAATTTCGTCTGTTGTTGATGGTTGTTGTTATGTATGCATTGTATTATGCAAAGAAATTACAAGAATAATTATAGACTTTTCTAATGGAACAGCCATACAGGAAATAAACCTTGGATTTAGAGAATTGTAAATGATATAAAACAAGAATTGAAAATTAGTTGTAAAGGCTAAAAGCCACCACCGGGAATGTATTTTCAAATTCCGCACCAAAGGTCAAATGTCCTTTGAAATTAAAATGCTCTATTTCTCAATCTATCCTACGAAGGTAACCAGACAGTACAGGAGACATGTATGTCAATAATGAGGACCAAGGTTATTTTCATGGTCTAAATTTTGTGATATTAAGAGGGACTTACAATGTAATTTAATTGAAAGGGATGGGGTAAGGTTATAATGTGTGTGCAATTGTCATACTAATCTACTATTTATGTGAAGGGCAAAGATATTTAGTGTTCATTGAAAATGACGTGATAATCAAAAAATATCATTCAGTATTTGGTGTAATAATGCCACATAGAGGTGAATATTTGCAATTATCTGTGCTTCCTTCAGGGTGTTATTTTTTATCATCACCATGAATCAAGAAATGGGGGAAAAACTGCTTTTAACCTGTTAAGTGCTCTTTGAGAATTTTTGTGAGGATATCTTCGTCGAGTCAATTTTCAAATGTTCAAAAGTAACTTGCAAACATACACCCATAGTCCGAGGTGCATAATTATTTAATACAAGGTTCCTTAACAGAGAGTAAAAGATAATTTTTAAATCTATTGGTACTTATCAAATGAGGATATGCTCAAATTTGCCATACTTGAACAAATGTGTCTTTGTACTAAAAGGACAAAATGTATCCCATGTCAGTCCAGTTCTGTTCAACAGTGTGGTACTAATTCGTCTCATATCAAAATTGTGTATAGTCAGTTTGCTAAATTATTTATTAGTACAGTTTAAGGGAGAAAAAATGGATCTAGAATACTGATGGTGTGAAGTTTTTGGAATCTAAAAACTAATCACATCAGACAGGTCTTCATTGGTTCAACTCTCTAACCAGTACTGGACTTAAAAGCTCATATATTTTTTTAACCATGGGAAGACTTATTCGAAATACCAAACGTTTTTGCGAATAGTCTATTCATGTGTCTGTGATAGATTATGAGAAATTACCAAATCAACAAAGTTTTGTATGAATATAAGGTTTCTACAGAAATTGAGATTAATTCAGTGGATGCATTTTTTTTTGTGTTTCTAAGTCACAAAACAGAGATGCTTTTGATATTTATGTTTGTAGTAGAAATAAGAAAAAAAAATAGTTGGAAAGAGCCATTGGTATACAAGACTTGATTCACCTTGGTGTCTTTAATATGGGCAAACAAAAAAATACTGAGCTGCAAAGCAATATGCTCATGAGACCAAAATTACTTAAAGCATCAAAACTTATGCAAGATATGTGTGTTAAGCATCTTGCAGGTTTTTTTCAAACAAAACAGTCCAAGACTTGCTGCATATTTCCTAAATGCTTAATAGGAAATGATGTAAAAGAATTCCTAGATTATGCAAATTCAGTATTCCTAAGATTGAGATGAATTCCTTTGTCACTACATGCGATGAGTGACAGGGTCCATTTTGTAGATACCTCACATAATGTGCATTACTAGTTTAATCAATGT
Source organism: Pharyngocirrus eroticus (assembly GCA_033118115.1). Classification (NCBI taxonomy): domain Eukaryota; kingdom Metazoa; phylum Annelida; class Polychaeta; family Saccocirridae; genus Pharyngocirrus; species Pharyngocirrus eroticus. The sequence continues at coordinate 13,880 of JAVSBT010454989.1, forward strand.
TTACCATAGCAGGGCATAAAGAAAATGCCCACCATCTCAGAAAAGTGTTGCAGGGAATGGGTTTTAGTCATACTCTTTTGATTCCCAGTATTTATTTTAATTCAATACTACTAGACTTTTCTTTCTTTGATGACAAATTTTGTGATATAGCTGCTGGCATTATTGCGATACGCTCATATTGAATGTGTAGAAGTTATTAGGGTGTTTCTTACGAAGTTAGTAATATTGATGAATGATTAATTGAATTGTATTGTGGTAACACCTTGCCATGAGGACTGATAGTAATTTTGAAAAACATCTGAGTAATGAACTCTTTATGCAAATACTAAAACTAATAATTTCAATAGGTGTAATTGTAAATGTTCTAGGAGTCTTGTTGACAAGCATGTAAACAACTGCATAGAGGTTTGGATGTTTTCCCTACTGATCTTGTGCCATTCAGCATTTAATGGTAGTCAATACTGTGTATATTTTTTAATTTGGTGATAGAAATTGGTCAATGCATATATATATATTATAATTATGAGATCTCCCCCCACAAAAAAGTATAGAAAAAAAAGTTTGAAAAAAATAAGGGGGGAGGTTGAAATATTCATGTGTAGATAGGTGCCACATTTTAACAGGAATGACAAATACTGCAAGTTCACCATTGCTTTTTCTGATAACATATCTAAGGTTATACCGATAGTCATTTGTGTTCATAATCCAATTTTTTGTAAATGTGGTGCATTGTCCCTGCTTCCTATATAACCTTTGCATGGGACATAGGCATTCAGTGCTTTCACCATTTATGATTCTAGAACTACTTTGAGAGATTTGCTTCAAGAGGTGGACCACTCTAGGTGTGACTGTACCACTTGTCGAGTGATCCCTTATTGATTCTCTGATGTGCTGACACTGAAAAGTTAACTTTTTATTGTAATCTCAAAATCTTTAATTATTCATTGTAGTGATATATGAAAGTTGTGCTCTTTTTTGACTTAGACTATTGATCTCAGATGGTTCTGTAAAAGGAAAAACAAATCAGTGTTATTGAAGATGATTATGACAATCCAATGCCATTTCATCTCCAAGTTGGAATGTAATTCTATTAGTATGTGATGTCTCTTCTTTTTTTTTTCTTTCAATGTTTTGACAAAATCCCAGGCACATCTACCTGTGGCAGCAAAGGGTTTCCTATAGCTAGTTACAAAAGTAGCACAGGAAATCCCATTCTAGTCTCATTCACCAAGTATGACAGGAATTTCTGGGCTTCTTTATGATATTGTGTCTTAAAAATCATGGCGTGTTCATATTCTGATCTACAGTGGAAGTGCCACAGACATACCATTGTTAGTAAAAAAAATGCAAAGAACACAAAGTGTGAAACCTATGGTGCAATCTGTATCTTTGTAATTATACAGGGTTTTATTTTTGGGGTTTGTACATGTGACTGGTGTATTTTTCTCACTCTAGATAAGAACAGGGTCTGATTGCAATAATCTTTAAAACAAATTATTCATCCCTGTAATTTTAGTGATTCATTTTTGGAGTAGGATAAGAGTTATGCTGAATGCCATAAATGTCTGTGATTAATGTGGGAGGGTTACCAATGACTTAAAAGATTGTACAAGATCATACGTGGTATTTGAAGTCTTTGATCTTCAGCAGAACAAAAGTAACTTTTAAAATTGATCTTTCAGACTCTACTTCAAGTTTCAAATTATTTTGCCATGCATTGTGAATGAGCTAATGCATGCTAAATATGTATTGTGATTCCTTCTCGATGCACTTTTGATACTTAAAGATGTGAAAACATTGTCATTCCAGACCGTGTTATGACTTGGCGTATTTACCATAGAAAAGTTTTATTCTTTCTTATTTTGCTTGTTATCTTTAAAGCAGTCAAAAAATTATATACTATCAAGGTCTGGCGTATGATATTACATTTCTTGCTTACCATATATATTTATTGTTGGGTAAAAAAACTCAAAACTATTTGCATAATTTATCTTTGATAATGTGGAGCTGGTGTATTTGTGATTAGTTAGGTGGCTTGCATATCACTTTTTAGCTTGGTGCAATATATAATGAAATGTAAAACATGTAGTTTGTAATTTATGATTTTGTCTTATCAACCTGAATGATTGATGGTGGTGAATCTGTAGTTGATTTAGTTTTTTTGTGTATTTTAAACTGTTATTATGTAATCAGATATTCAGGATCATTGCATGACAGAACAATCTTATTAGGAAATGTATTCAATTGTTTAAAAACAAGTTTAAAAAATAGGATAATTTGACAGTTGTGATTTGCAGCCTGTCTGTACTCAAAGGGTTGGGTGAGAGGGTGGGAATTGTCATCTCACTTAACTTAATGCTTTAAACCACTAGAGTATGGTGCTATATCCTAACCTTGCCATAGGTGGTGTCATAGGAGGTCTTGTGTGAGATTTATGAACCTGAAACATGGACCAAAAGAGAAATAAGAGTCAAAAAGAGTGATCATGTTTTTCATTCTGGAAAACAATCTGGTCCTTATCATTTTCAAATAGTCACAAAAATCTAGTATTATTTTGGTGGTTTTTTTTATTGTCTCAACAACAAATGGACATTGAAATGTCTGAAAGTCAATGTTTAGATTTGTTTGCATAAGATGTAGAATTCATTTACCAGGAAAGAAAAGAATGGTATTCAAATTTATTCCATGAGACTTATAAAACGAGAGAAAGGTCTATTTCTATTTAATATTTGGTTCATAGTTACTAGTCGCTGTGGGGTTTACTACACTTCAACATGGGTGCTCTGTTGATTATACTGAGAGTATTACAACCTGTTAAAACAGTTTGCCAATTGATTGATTATGAATCCAATTTCTATTTGCTCACACAGGGAGGGGGAAAAGGCATTAGTCCAGGGGGGCTTGAATTGAGGATGATAATTATTGTTAATTTATTTATATTTGCAGAATTTTGATGGGCTATTTATTAATCATAACTGGCAAGACCACCAGATTTTCGTTTAATCTTTCATATGTGATTTCTTACAATATGATTTTGCTTTACACATAAAAAACCAGGGGCAGCATTGGATGATATGCATTCTTTCCAACTATCCCGCCAAGCTGAATGCCATTTGAAGCCTTGCATCAAAATGAGAATGTAAACTAGTAACCAACACCATGACTATTCAAACTAAAATAAAAAGCAATTGAAAAGTGAAAAACCATGTGTGATAATTTTAGATAGAAAACTGAAACAAATATGCAAAGAAACTTCAGAATTCCTTATCAAAAGAAGATTTTTTATATGTATAAATGCCATATCAATGAAGAAAGACTTTATATAGTCAGGTGATTACTTTCATGTCAGGTGACACAAATTGTGTTCCAATGAAACGAAGAACTGCTTTATTTTATTAATTCGAAAAAAATCATTAAGTTATGCTATTTGGTTGTTAATGAGGGTGTGGTCCAAACTCTCAAAAAATGTGCTATGTATTCATTGTTTAATTTATAATCCCTTTCTTGTCGTGTGATTGCCATAACTTGAAATCAAAACTTACACATTTCATCAAATTAAAGATTTAACAAATTTGTGTATCTTGTCATTATAAAAAGAAATATTGTGAAAAAAAATTCACCGATTAGAAAAGATAATTATCTGGGTTTTATTTTTGTAGAATTTCTGGTCATTCCACAAATGAAACATAGAAAATCCTCATACCTTCCCTTTTCCTCAAATTCTCAATGGACTTATTCTGAAAAGTGAAGAGTTGTTTCAGGCTTTATTGTATAGATCTATTTGTTGAGATTGTTCTCTGGCATCAACATTTTGTGTAGTAAGAAATATTCATTTGCCAAATAGGGAGTGTTTTTGTAGTCGCCCCTGTCTCTCTTTTCAAATAGAGTACCAGTTGTTGCCTTACAGAACACCAACAGCGTTTTCCATTGATTAATAAGAGAAATTAACATTTTTTGCTCATGTATATTTATATCTAGTTAACAAAAGACAAAATAATGAAAATAAAAAACAGTAATCTTACCATGTTGGTCTGTGATAGTGTGAACTGGTAGCTTTCAACATATAGTTGTATTCATGTAATCTGCTATGGTTATGGGATTGTTAGATTGTGTGTTTTAATGTCGGGAGCTGGGTTTTTCTTCCTTTACCTTGTCCAATCTGTTAAAAGACAAGTGGCAAGTTTGCCATAGATTAAATTGATGGCATGGTCCCTGTGGTAATTTTGTATTTCTTGCAGTATATTTAAGAAAATAGTAGGTGCTGAACTACCGGTAGTGATTAGAAACATCAATATTTTTTCTCTAAATGTGACTTAGCCAAATATAGAACCGATTGTTAATTGCCTAGTGTGGGTGAAAAATTGTATTAGAAAATGAGAATATTTTTCACATGGTTATAATTTTATCAAAGATAGAACTTCAGTAAACTAAAGAACTTTGTTTTTAAGCTAAATTATATTTGCACTTGACTGCCTCTTTTTGCTTTTTAAGGTTTAGGTAATGTTTGTCAGTTTGTTCTGTTGAGACCTACTGTAATCATATCACTTATTGCATATTTTTCATAACTAAATCACATAGCTCAGGTTTTAGAGACTAATAATATTATATATTTAATCCTGTTTGTATAAAGAATTGTAGTCAAAGCTATAATTAACATTGTTGTTATATTTAATTCCTAGATGTTTTAGGGTAAGTTTTCTTGTGGGTTTTTCTTTTTTGAATTCGTAGATTGTATTTTACTCATAATAATTGTAAAGAATTGGCAAAATTAATGTGTATATAGGAATGCATATCTAAGATGGTGCAAAAAGTAAGGAGGAAAAAAAATAAGAACTGTAACTTAATGCCTTATGATATTTTTTCTCCCCCACCACCACAACACAATTGCTAGTAAGTTACTGTAACTGTATAGAAGTCCTTGGAGATCTAGGTCTTTATATTTAAAAAATGAAGGTCTCTGTTGAATTGCTTAATATCTATGTTAGATATTCCAATGTTAATCCTGAATTGTATCTAATTATTTTGTACAGACAATTACAAGCAAGCAGCTTTGTTAGTGTACCTATCTTTCATATTTATGAGCACTACTCAATATGACGATCAATGTGAAGAAGGATTAAATTCGCTTGTACTTGAATCTAAGGTGAATAGGGAATAAGCAATACCAAGGGATGTAGGAATAGGTGCTAATGCTAAAAGTATTCTAATGCCAACTCACCTGTATCTTAAAAAACAAAATACAAGTTCATTTTTTGACCGTTCCCACCAAAGCAGGGATTGCATTCATACTTGTATGGATGACTAGGATTTATATTAGACAGATGTATTTTTGCACACCTTTCTTTTTGTATTATCGTAAATGTTGTGTGCAAAAACAGCTTGCTCCTCCAAGTATTCTGAAAGTGTAAGACTTAGTCACTTCATTGGTTTAGATTGGTATTAGAACAATGATAGCCTGTGATGTGGGTAATTAAAACATAAAGGATCACACTTTAACTGCTACTTATTGATATTTGTTACTTCCAAAATACTCTTCAAGAATGAAGTTTGGGTTAAAGCCTAGGGTTTGTCTGGTCAGGAAGTGGTAACAACCTTTTTTTTAAAAATGAATCAGTATGTTCATTTGGAAGTACTGTAAACCCCAAAGATATTATTAAATTCAAACTGCTGAAAATACTGTGGTACCAATTTCGTTTTTAAATGAAGGAATATGCAAGCAGTTTCATTTCTTTTTTTATCTGATTTAAAATTAAGATTACCAGTCAAAGTGTGATAAAGGGCCATGAATTTATATTAAACTATTGCTATAAATACATTGATGTGATCAAAGTGTAATAATACCAGGTGAATTTTCAGGAAAAGAGATATCTTGTAACAGTTTACATATCTGAAAAAGAAGAAAATCAATTTTTAAAAATGTGAAAAATACATATAGTCGATCAAGCCGCTCAGATGATGGTAATGTTTGCCACCTTATTTAGTGTTCATCAAACAGGAGTAAATAGTCAAAGGTAAATAATAACTGGTGTGTCTGCGTTTTTCAGCAACAACAATATGTATAACCCTATGGTGGAGTATTAGGTTTATTCCTTGCTCCAAAAAAGGAATTTGCACCCTAGAAATGTGTTATGTAAAGAAGTTGTAGCATATATTGTGAAATAAGTGTTATGCAGGTGATTGTAACAAGAAAAGACTTTCATTGTCGATAACATCTTCAAAATACAGGCTTGGTTTAATGTGAAGTGTACCATCTACAGAACGTAGGGTAAAGATATGTTACCAATTTACTATGCAACCTAGGGTGGCTATCTTAAAGATGTAATTCTTTTCTGTATGGTTGTGAATTCAAAAAATAAATGTTTTGCTGTTAGAATAACCAATTTTTGTAGGCTTAAAAGGTTGCTCATTACTAGAAGAGCTGTGTTCTGTAGAATGACTTCATTAAATGCAAACACACTTCCTATCTTTATGAAACTGAAGTTATGAATTTGTTCTTGAAAGTGAATTTGTGAAAGTACAGTCATATACTATAATATGAAGTTTCTGACGTGAATATGCTGATGATGATGAAGGCTTGATTTGAAAGTTTGATTCTTGCTTTACAATATCAAAAGCTGATTGACTGAATTTAGGGAAGGAGTTGATTGATTAGATCTGCGTGTGGCATCTATTCAAACTGTAGTACATGATGTTCAATTTTTTTGCATAATTGTTCTGTCTGATTGTGCCATTTATATATTTTTAATCAGATGTATTTCTGTATGGTGGTAATTTCTAGAGAAGAATTCTCATTGATAAAAATGTAGTACTTATTCAAAGTATTTATAACTCAAAAATGGTGCGTCTCTCATAAGATTACAATATTAAGAAAGAATGGTGATATTACAAAATGTAAAACAAACCAATGATGTATTTATTTTGATCTGTTCTGTGCAGAGCTTCAGGGTGTTAACATAAAAATAATCTTATCAAAAGATTCTGAGAATAAAAAGTAAAATTATCCTAGTTTCACTGTGCTCCTTGCAAAGCCTCAGGAAAGTAACCAATGCATGTCAAACCTAAGTCATGAGAAGATCTTTCATGGAAGGGCATTAGAAAGGATGACATGCATGGGAGAAAAAATTACATGGATCGAATTTCAGTGTCTCCAATTCATAAATGCAAACAGTATTGGCATTTTTTAAATGCCAGCTACACACTTTTGAAGATGTAACAAAATGTATCAGTTCTGAATGCATGCTCAGCTGTTTAATGAAAAAATTAAAAGTATTCAGGCTTTATTCTTTCAATTTATAGTTTGTTAAATATATATTTTCTTGTATGAGGAAATTGTATTTGTTAGACATTCCTTATTTGCAAACGGCATGAGTTATTATAGTTCAGTTGTGATAATGAAAGTAATGTATACAGAAATGGTTTGCGGGATATGACAGGGGTATATGTATGTTGTTTCTCAGCAAAATTTTAAAATGGGTGTAAAATACAAATTAAAAAATGTCTTTCCAAACTACATGATGCCTGTGACCACAAAGAAATATTTTTGAATTTATAAATTGTGATATTGTAATACACACAAACAGTAAAGAGTCAAGTGTCAGAATCTGATGATGAAACAAGCCATTTCTGCCTATATAATATGCTACTTACAAATGAATGCCAATTTGCACGATCAGAAATGGCACCATGTGATACTTTTAGAAATGTGAACATTGTTTTTGGCTACATTCGATTACAAAGAAGTGTTTAATGTATAAACAGGAAAAAATGCAAATTTCAGAATCAGCTGAAGCATATGATTAATATTAAAAAACACTTTGTCTGATCTTTATGGTAATTAAAAAATATATATTCACCAACTTTCATGTTCAAATGTAAAACTTCAAATAATCAAGATACTCATGTGTTTGCAAATGTGTGTCAATACCAAAAATGTAGTGCTTATATCAAAAATTGAAAAGTAATAGAGAAGGCATGGCAATGAACATGATATCGTCATATTTATTATGTATTGTTTAGACAGGTGACAAATGTCACTAAAACTTCATTTAAATGGAGTTCTTTTGCAGAATCTATGTCTAATAATCACAACAGTTTTATCCAAGATTTAACATTTCTTTGCTTGTGGGTAGTTGTGTACAGCAATGTAGTAGTTATGTTTTGTAAATTTTGCTTGTAAGAATAAAGATCTCTTGATTGATGAATCTGTGTTTGTGTTTTATTCAGTTTGTACAATATATGCATAAAAGCAATCTACAAAATCTATTGACTCCTCAAGCTACATATAAAATTACTATTGAAAAACTCCTCTTGACCATTTTCCTACATGATCAATTGATCATATTAATATATTAGAAATTGCTACAATGAGCTGAAATAAAAAGTAAATATTCCTTTCTCAATATAACAATATGTAGCCTAGGGAACTTTCTTTTTGCTCCAGTGCACAGACATGTGCCTGTAATGTAACAAAAATTCTGTTGCATAGTGTAAACTCTTCTTGACCCTTTACATAAATGTATTTATATTGCTTCCAAATAAGACTTCCCAAGGTTGAAATTTTAAATTTACATAAAGTTTTACACATTTTTGTATAAAAGAAGTTGCATGTGTAACTGTATATTCATTTTAACCTTTGGACTTTTATAATTACTGGCGCATGGCCTATTACATGATTTTTCTTAATCTGAAAACATGGACCTTGGAATCATTACCAAAATTACTCTTTTATATTACAAAATTTGTTTTGGAATACTTTATGTAAGCACTATTTATAATCACATAATA
>JAVSBT010455100.1:0-23875 GCA_033118115.1 Pharyngocirrus eroticus
CCCCCCCCCCCCCCCCCCCCCCCCCCCCCCCCCCCCCCCCCCCCCCCCCCCCCCCCCCCCCCCCCCCCCCGCACGATCTGGTAAGCAGAAATCAGATGCTGTGTAGGAACAATTGTTTTAGCTCATTAACATAGACAATAATCTAGACGACCCATGTAATTACCATATCTACGACGCGTATTTGCTAACTATCCCTAATGTAGATATCAAGCAATATAACAAAATATTAAAATAATGATGTTAGACCACGTGCACGTTCTACTTGTAGGAAAACTGCAAAAGAATTTGAGCTTTCACAATGCAAAATCAACCTACGGTCCACCGAGATATCGGCATAGCTTCGTAGATGCTTTTGCGTGCAATTGGTATCAAAACGATGCATTCGCGACGTTTTCTGCTCTTGCGAAGCTTTCGCGATGAAGTAAGAAGACTTGCGATGATCGCCGAGGCACGGCGAATATTCGGCAAACATTCTGCGTATGTCTTGGAGATGTCCACTTTTCCTTCGCCAGTGGTTCGCAAACCCATCGCAAGTCAAGTGGGACTGCGACTTTTTGTGTTTACAATTCTTGACTAACGTAATGGCCAACACATCGGGGAATATTCGGCGACGTTATGCGATCCTTCTGCGATGGTTAGCGAATGATCGCCGAATAGTTTAGAACAATCGGCGAACCTTCGGCAAACATGGCCAATACAACGCTGAATATTTTCCGATGCAACGGCAACAGTCGCCGATGCCGAAGCAAATTTTAGTGGGACTGCTAGCTTTTATTTACAGTTTTGTCATTCCACATCGCAAGGCATCGCAAAACTTTTCAACATTTCACCATCGCCGACCATCGCCGAATAGGAAATGCTCAGTGTAATTGAGGCATTACTTTTAATCAGTTCTGTATATGCAACACATGCCGAGCATTTTTATTAACAATTTGTATGCGTGTATAATAACTTTATATTATTTTCACACAGTTTCTTTATAATTATTTACCAACATGATAATAATTATAATTGTTTGTGACATTGATGTCAATATAATGCTTCAAAGCTGTGTCTTGTTTTTTTCTGGACCAATAATGATTATTCGAAATGTTTATATTGTTCCTCAGTATGGTAAAGAATGTTGGTGCGGTAATACCTACCCTAATAAAGGAATTGCTAACAACTGCAATGTGACATGTAGAGGGAATCAATCACAGACTTGTGGAGGAGCAGAAGCAATGAGTGTGTACTTTGGTGAGAATGTCATATGTTTAATAACTTTGTAGAAGGTGATTGCGGATTTCTGTTAATGATATTCCATTACAAGAAGAAAAGTAATGGTACTTCGGTATTTCTTCGATAAAAGGGACAATTTGGGGAAGGCATAATCTCTGTTATGTCATTCATAATATGTTCACAAAGTACTTAAAATATATTTATTATATCATAATTTCAAAAAATACCTACCAATTAACCCTAAATGTATTGCTATTCAGTTTGTACAAACGGCACACACAAGAGTGATGATGGAGGCTGTAGTAATGTGTGTGACCAATGTGAGAATGGAGAGGTCTGTCATCATATCACTGGAGAATGTGGTAAGAATTGAAACATACAAAGTTTCATTCATGTACTTACAATTACTCAGAATGCCTTTCGCAAAAGAAATCATCTTTTAAATGGTTGGCTCTACTTTTTGTATGAATAATTATTCACAAGATCTTGCAAAGAAATTCTTTCCCTTTTTATTGAGTTTTAAATGCATATTTTTTTCCCCTTTTTTTAAGTTGATGATGTTAACAATGACATTTTAAATGTTCTCCTAAAAAGAAGTACAGGATAGAAAGTAAAGAAAACTATGGCAAATGACGAAACCCTCTTAGACATTTTTTTCCTTTATTATACTTGTTTTATACTTTCCACATACTTTGCTCTCAATGAGGCATGCAATGTGAACACTGGTAATTGTGAAAAAGGATACACAGTTTTATGGACAGAACCAATGTGTTTAACCGGTTTTCCTGATTATAGATAATATTCACTGCTTGTACAAATTGTTGTGCAGCTCATTAATTCATAAATGTTATAATTGGATCATAAACAAAGTTATTAAACTATATTTTTATTACAACACACTTTCTGTTGTAGAATAGAGGTAACTGTCATGAAGCTAAAAAGTAAAAAGTGGTCAATATGTAGACATCAAAACAGTTACAAACTTCTTGAGCATGAAGAAACACACTTTTTGTTATTGAACATCTACTTTTATATCAACAGGTTGTCAACCAAAGGTACTTTCATCTTTAACTTTTCATCTTTAAAAGCAGAAATACGTAATATTTTTTTTTTGAAGTATTTCTTTTATTTCATCTGTCACAGGGTGTCCATTCAACCTATATGGTATAAGATGTGCATTAAATTGCAGTGTAAACTGTGGTGGAAATGGAGGATGTAATCGTGTCACAGGAGGTTGTAACAACGATTGTAAGCCAGGCTGGAAGACAGATAAATGTGAAACTAGTAAGTTGGATATCATAAGTTGTTATCTTTTTGAATTAATATAATTATGGTTATTCTAATCAATCATTTAAACTTATATCTTTGGAATATTTCCAGAATGCGAAGAAGGGAAATATGGTGCATGGTGTAGTGAAAATTGTAGTTCACCTAACAATTGTAAAGATAGAGCTGCATGCCACCATGTAAACGGATTATGTCCTGATGGGTGTGTACCTGGTTTTAAAGGAGACCAATGTTTGAAACGTGAGTATTAGAAAAAGAAAATACAAACTTATAGACATAATGGTTTGTAAATTAAGACATAACACTAAGGTTGTTAGAATTAGTTGAAAATCAGAAATGAAAAATATTTGATATGCAGGTATTGCACTTTTTTTTTACTCTCTTGTATAATATCCATTATCGTTTTAATGCAGCTTGTGAAGATGGTAATTATGGCTCTGGTTGTAGTAGTACTTGTAGCCGAAATTGTAAAAACAATGATATCTGCAACCAGAGTACAGGGATATGTCCTGATGGATGTAAGGATGGATGGACTGGAACGCATTGTACATCTAGTAAGTCACTATACTGAAGGTAAACTAAAACAAAAAATCTCTCCAAAATTTAGATTACCAAATTGTCAATTCTAATCTGTCCACTTGATAAAACTGTTTTTTGTTAATTTAGCCATGTTGGGTCTTACTCATTAGTGCTTTGTCCTACTATTTTTTTTTTGAATAATAATAATACTTTATTTCGCAACTAAAAGTTAAATGACATACAGTTCAAAAATTCTGTGAAGCTCTCTTTGTTCGGTAAATTCTCATTGATTGATTTATTGACTATACCGAAAAGCACATAATCTATATTAGCCTGGTTCCTCGTTTTCTTATTCATATGTTAAACAAAACGAAATCTTTTTTCATAGTACAGTTCTGTTTGTATCATGATTTCAGGATGTACTGGTAATTTCTATGGTCCTGGTTGTAAGACACCTTGTGGTCAATGTGCTGGAGATGGACAATGTAATTTTGACAATGGACACTGTGGCCGAGGTTGTAAACCTGGATATAAATTTGACAAATGTATCTCTGGTAAATGTTAATGTTGATCCTTTTTTTATGTTTCTTACTTTAATGTGGATATCATCATGTCTTTAGTTGAAAATTGAGGTCACTTATATTGAAGCAACCCCTGGTGTATCTTGGACTCAAAATTCATCAAATAAAAATGAAAAGCTAGGAAAATTATTAAGGAAAATTTCATAGCATCACTGTGATTCTTAGACCTTCTATTATGAAAGATAAGATAATACACTTAAAAACTCCTATTAATACAGGGTAACCCAGCTGAATATCTTCCGATTGATCAAATTATTCCAATCAAGCAAATCTTTTAATAAAGTTTGCAATTTTGAAAAACATATTGACTTGTAGTTGTACCATTGTCCATATATCTTCTTTATTCTGTGCTAGAATGTGATACAGGTTTTTATGGGCAGAGTTGCATCAATGTTTGTGGTAAATGTTCAACTCCTGATATATGCGATCACATAAATGGGGATTGTCCTAATGACTGTAATCCAGGGTGGACAGGACAGAAATGTGACCAAGGTAAAAGTAAATGTTTTTTTTTATGATCTATTTTCTCCTCATGCCTTTCAAATTGTGTTGGTTTCCAACTGTTTTATTCAAAAAATATTAATGTGTGTGAATGTTGGCCAATGAGCATTACAAAATAGAAATTGGACCATCATTATAGATGCTTTCATTATATAGGGATGAAATGCAGTCAAGGTACTTTTGCTAATTTGATAAGTTTTGTAATGCCGCCCTTTGAAATACTGCATGATGTGAATTTTTCCTCCTTAATATGTTCATATTCTAGAATGTGAGAAAGGTTTTTATGGTTTAAAGTGCAATGACACCTGCAAGTGTGAAACCAAGGAAAGTATGTGTCATCACATCAATGGAACGTGTAATGCAGTACTGGGATATTTGACAGGTAAAATGTGATTAATTTCAATAATTAAAGATATCAAAATAATACATAATTTATTTAATGATTTGCGTTACATTAGGGCACCAATGGAAACAACTTATACATCAGGTGTTGATGCTCCAACGACTTTAGTGGGTTAGAGACTAGATTTTTTTTATCTACAGAATAAGACTAGATCAATACATATTAAACATGTCATTGCAGGTGGTGGTAATTGGTCTGGTGTTATTGGAGGATCACTAGGAACCATAATCCTCTTCGTGTGTGTAGTGATTGTTGTCATTGTCATTATAAGGTATATAGTTTAATGTAAAATGACTATGTTTTAATCAATTGCACATGTATCATATCAAAATCAAACAAACTCCTCATACAATTTAAGTAAGAAATGCTCTTTTTAAAATACCAAAGATTGCCAGACTTTTTCAGATGTCAATAAGGGTTATTAACATTTTATATTTATATAATTATGAAAGTCACCCGTATTGCCAACAGTCATTGCCAATTTAAGCTAGATATTTTTCAAAATAGGACTTTGTTTGACTGTAAACATCTTTTGCAAATACCAAAAAGGTCCGCTAGCATATTATAGTACATTTCATTCATATCACATCTGTGCAAAACTTCCCAGCTAAAAGTTTAAGTGTACACAAAATGAGGATTGAATGTTATTGCAATAGCTAAAAAGAAAATTCTCTCAAAACTCAATCACCTATGCGACCACCACCACCACATCTAAGCATTTATGTGAAAGATAGACTGCAAAACAACCATTAAAAAATACTTTAGCTCATGTAAAAATAAATACTGACTTCATATCTGTAATAAATGCTTTAGCTATTTTGCAAAGTCATTACATGCAATGCTTAACCTATGTTCTAATCAAATTATAATGTAAAGATGTTGTCAGAAAAGAACTTCTAGCTATGACACTTTATAACTCATTTGTTTTGTTTGTTTATGGATTGAAAAGAAGAAGAAAGGACGGTATAAATTCTGATCTAGAACAAAACATCGACAACCTTGAAGAGAAGGAAGAAAATGTATATACTCAGACAATACAAGGTAGTTATTTCCAAATCATTATTGATTGGCTAGGCTTTGCGATTTACATTCATTGTAATCAGTATAAGAAACTATTGTGTAAACATGAATGTGTACTTCAATCACATTTTCACTTGTTTATTTAAATATTAGATGATATACAAGAAAGTGAATATGAAGATTTGAATCTGTATGCAAACATTGACGCTGGTGATAGTGATGAAGAAACTGAATCTTACACAAAGATTTCTTGTTTGAACCTACAAGAAACTTTCAAACAAATGCTGGTTGTAGAAGATGGACAGAAACATACTCCCTTGGAAAAGGAATATTTGGTAAAATCTACATATTAAGTCACCTCATGTCAATACTATCACACTTGCAATTCTATGTCTATAAAGAAAGACTTTTAAACATAAAAATAATGGCTCCATACAAATAATTTACAAATTTTCTTATCATTTCTGACATTTCTTTCAAAGGTTTTGCAACAGTATGCAAGGGATTTGTTTAAAGAATACACCCTGCATTCTGATGGACTTCTTCAAGATAACAAGGGGAAAAACAGAAACAAAAATCTGTGTCCAGGTAAAAAAGTAATGGTTAGATATTCAAAATCAATTTAGATTGGGCCCCAATACATTGCATGCTATCAACTTTTCTTCGTTCATAATTTTGATCCACTTTAACAATTAACATTTTTGATATAATGTTAATCGTTATTTTGGCAAAAGTAATACTTAAAGAAAAAAACACGATTACTAATTCTAATGTGTTTTGGTTCACAACCAAATTTTAATTGTTCATTTTGTCCTCCTAATTCTTTATGAAGGTAATAAAGTCCGGGTTCCTTTAAGGACTGCTGTTTTACAAAGAAATGATTACATGAACGCTGTTTATGCAGATGTGAGTATTTTTTATTTGTTTTGTCAAACACAATAGGACTTATGCTATCTTGTTGCAAATTTGGATAGTTATATAAACACATGTTGAATTTCTCTGTATTTTATGCTGTGATTTCTAACCACAGGGTTACAAAGGAAATGATGCCCTACACTTAACACAACTACCTCTTAAAGATACAGGTGTGGATTTTTGGAGACTTATCTATGGTGAAAATGTAACCACCATTGTCATGCTCACCAATTATCAGGTAAATGTCTAATTCAGAGTAACAAACTGTTGCAATTATAACATATTAACATATCTAAGCAAGTACTATCATTATTACTGTGTGTGCATGGCTCATAAAGAATGGAGAAGGTCAGTTATATAAATTGTCTTAAGCAAACAGAACAGATATCTAGTTCAAATATGTATTGAAATAGATACGACACAATGATGTATAATCTTTAAATACAAAATTACTAAGGTTTTGTAGAGTGAACTCTCTAAAATAATAATAACATGCTTTGTACTTACCTGAGAATGATTTCAAATGGTTTATTCCATTTACAGTTACACAATTTCGTTTCATTGTAGGGTAAATACTTTAAGAAAACCCCATACTGGCCACAAAAGACTGGTGAGACAATGCTCCTGGGACCTTTTGCCATAAAGCTAAAAAACATGGCTAAAGGACAAACTATGGTGACATGTAACTTAGAGCTCGAGTATGATACACCTCTTTGTTCTGAAAAAAGAGAAATCTACTTGGTTGGTTCCACGGCCTGGCCTGAAGGACAATGGAAACCAACATATATGGCTATACTACATGAGATGTGTACCAAAGTACAGAAATGGCAGAGGGAACAGCAGACAAATGGTCACATTACTGTCCAATGCATGTAAATATGTTTCAGTCTTTTAATAAGAAAATTCTTGTAACATCGTTCTCTCTAAAGGATGCATACAAATGACAATGAAAGATCATCAATCAACATTTTTCGGCAATATTTTATTTCTTCAGGAAAGTCCCAAGTAATGTTTCCACATTTTCATTTCAAGTAATGGTGGCATGAGATCAAGAATGTATGATATGATTCTTCCATTTCTCTTTCAGTGATGGTGGTATGAAATCCGGCATGTATGCTGTAGTGTCATGGATGTTTGATATGATTAATGCTGAAAAAGCTGTAGATGTTTTTAAGATTACTAAGCAAATCACAAAGGCTAGACTAGGGTTTCTGGGAAAATTGGTAAGTGACCATATTGTGGTTGGGATAAAAAGGTAGAATTAAAAAACATGAACACATGGATAAAATTGTGTATTGGAATATCATCCAAATTGATGTGAATCACTATTCTTTTCTAGGATCAATATAAGGATTTGTACCTTTTAGCACAAGAATACTGGAAGTTTGTGGAAAAGAATGACAACAAAGAATACATGACAATCAGATAATCTCCAGTTATAACTGCTGACTATATTACTTTTTACTGAATAAAAATTCGTTTTGAATTGAGAGCATGACCACATAAAAAGTACTGTGTGCATTTTTTCATTTTACTGTGTATCATGATTATATAAATATAACAAGGAAGCTTTTAGTTCAAATTGTGTGCATGTACCTCTTTACTTTCTTAAATTGGCTTCAGGAAGTTTGTTATAAACATTCTTTGTTTTTATGAAAAAATCATCAAATTGCAACAAGGAATAAGGAAGTTTGTCAATAAACATTCTTTGTTTTTATGATATATTTTTTTCAAATTGCAACAAGGTATAAATTTCTCAACATTTCATACTATAACAAATGTATAAGGCTGCTTTTATATCAATTATAACAATAAATAAAAATAAAATGTCTTTTAAACATTGTTTCTTATACTTCTTCTGTTCTAAAATGTATTTCCTTTTTATGAATGCAACGTATTTGTGTAATCTTATAAAGAAACAACGAATTAAATGTATGTCATGTGGCCTCCTGTATATTACTCCATGCTTCGACATCACTTGGTTTCCGCTTATAATCACATTTTTGAAAGATAAATATTATATTATGCGTGCTCAGTTTTTATAAAAAACACCATAACATCCCTACGACAACACACTTCTTTTTGTATGAGTATTGTCCACTTTGTTCCCGTTCCCACTTCTGCCTCCTATTATCCATAGCTTCCTTTCCCAGAACTGAATAACTATAATTTCGCTATCTGTTCAAAGAATATTTTTATGTGTTCTTTTATTCAGCTTATTGATTTTTTTAAACTTCTTTACCTAATTAATTACTTTTGACAGTATTTCAGCTAGAAAATTAGAAGTAATCATTATCACCATGGTCCTTTTGTGACACACAAATAGTGTAGTTGCTAAGGTAGACTCTTCGTAATGTAGGGAAAAACTCTAATATCAAGAAAAAGATGGGCTGCTCCCAAACTTTTGCAGGGCAGTGTACATGTGAAAGCAATATTGTTAAAACGACAACAATCTTTCTTTGTACATATCTATCAAATTCTTATTAACTCAGAGAAGCATTTCAAAAAGTTCATGTTTTTTTACGGTGTAGTTCACAGTGGCGCTTTGTTGTTAAATTTGTATTTTGCGTTTAAAAACAAGGAAGCTTTATCATTGAAGCATAACATTCACTGTACACTATGCAGACTGTTACTGTTAACATGTGTTATACCACTTCGTACTTTAAAACATGATTTAATGAGAAACAAAGTGAAGGTGTGTACTTTGAAGATGATAGATTTATATAAATATGTGCTGTTATCAAG
This sequence comes from Pharyngocirrus eroticus, assembly GCA_033118115.1. NCBI lineage: Eukaryota > Metazoa > Annelida > Polychaeta > Saccocirridae > Pharyngocirrus > Pharyngocirrus eroticus. The sequence goes on from JAVSBT010455100.1 coordinate 9,190, forward strand.
TCTTGTCGTGACTGGACTTCATTCATATACATGTAAGTACATTATTCAAATAAACTGATAATGGCGGTGATAGTCATACATACATATATACACCCTTACATACATAACACATTAACGAATTTTGTATGCAACGGTATGCAAACAGAGATCAACAATGTAACATGGCAACACATTCGTTTGTTAATGAAAATGTCGATTTGCTTCAATAAAGCTTCATATCTATAACGTTTATGCCATAATCATTTAAACAGCAGGCCACGGTTGTATTTCATATACCATAGGAATCAATACCAAGCTGTGATATAGATATTATTATATTTTATGTATTCATTTAAAAATCTTATCTTGCAATAATTTCATCTACAGTCTTGATTTGCACGTTGGTTGTTTTTCTTGTTTATTACATCTCACTGTTTTATTTCTAAGCTGTAGGATGTTTCTTTGACACAGGAAGTTCTAGAGTTTGGCCATGGACTAGTGGCGATAATTTAAGGTATCAGCATACATTAGAAAAATGCACAGCATATTGTAGGAACCTAAATAAACGCTATGCTGGAGCAGAGGTAAACATCATTTTCATCACCATAAAAGTAAATAATATGTGGTTCCTCATACATCAAGCATTGTTTAATGTTTTTGTTGAAATTTATTTTGTCATAAGATAGATGAAATACTATACTACGCAGTAGCATCAACATTAAGAAACGTATAAAAGATGAGTTAACTTAGATTCTTATAAATTTAGGACATTCGTGGCCAACTTTCTATTCTTTAGATATTTTCTAAAACTTGTTTTGTCAAAACGAAAGAGAAGAAAAAATAGGTAGGGAATACTTAATAATTATTATTGTTATTTATTAATGGGACAAGGTAGCCCTTTTACTAAAACACTAACTTTAAATGCATTAAAGAAAATCAAATGTCATGAATCAGAGGGTCGCTGGTTCAAACCACGGCCATACACCTTGGTGTGTCCTTGAGAAAGACTCTTTATCCTTGCCATCTCCACTTCACCCATGTAGAGAAATAGGTACTGGTACAGGACGATAAAATGCTCATATTGAGACTGACTATAGCTGCACTATTAAAGTTGTGCTGTACACTCCCAGGGAGGATGGGTAATGGCAATACAAATTGTGTGTTATTCAACCTGTCATGATATTTTCCTCATACCTAGGTCTTCACTTTGTTGTTATTATCTGCACAATTGATTTCTTTTTTTAATAATTACCTTTCACCTAGTTTGGTCAAGAGTGTTTTTGCGGTAATACCTACCCTGATAAAGGATTATCTCACAACTGCAATAAGCCATGTGCAGGAAATCCATCACAGATATGTGGAGGAGGAGATGCAATGAGTGTATATTTTGGTTAGAAATTGAAATTCTTAAGACTTTATATGTATTGACTTGTTATTTCGGTTTAATTTATTAAGCTATAATAGATAAAGCAGTGGTACATTGGGACTTCTTCGATAAAGGGGATAATAATGCGTAGACGTAATCTAAACAATCTCCTTGGTTATGTAGTTTCGAGTATTTGAAAATAAAATAAAATTTGTCAAAATGTATAATAACATACCAACTGATCCTAATTGTATTGTTATTCAGTGTGTACTACTGGCACTTACAAGAGTTCTGATGGAGGTTGTAGTAATGTTTGTGACCTATGTGAGAACGGAAAGGTTTGTCATCACATAACTGGAGAATGTAGTAAGAAATATGATAAGTTTCAATAATTTACCTACAATGATTTTATGCCTTTTCAAAAAGATTCTGACCTTTCGCTTGGTAGGTTCTCCTCTTTTTTAAACTTGATATCACCTTATCTTGCATCGCCAGTCTTTTCTATTTTTGATTGAGTTGAAAAAAGTAGCTCCGAATAGGATGTTTGTGATGTGATGGTTGATGACAATAATTTTTCAGAATGTCTAGACAACCACTATTGGGATGGAAACACTTGTATCCCTTGTGGCCAATGTAAAGGTGGGGGTTGCAGTGACACTGAGGAATGCTTGAATGGATGCAGAGATGGTTATAAAATGCCAAATTGTCATGGTATGTAACACAACAATGTGAATAGTACCATAGTCAGCATTAACAATCACATTTGTAGGCATTAGAATTTCTTTTCCCAAAAATGATAAGACATCTAAGTGTTAGTTAGTCAATACTTTGTGTGTTTAAAACATCTATTCGTATAAACAGAGTCAACTACATAAGTAGGCAGGCTTGTGTTTTTGTAATATCCTGATTATTGGGTCTATTTTTTTGATTGTTTCCTATTTAAGTGTGTGATGCTGATTTCCATAAAAGTGTGTCTGGAGACTCATGTGAGGCCTGTGGTAATTGTAAAGAGAGTGATCAATGTGATGTTGGAAACGGACAATGTCCAAGGGATTGTAAAGATAACTGGAAACCAAAGTTGTGTAAAGGTAAGTGCTTCAAACGGATAGAGTATCAACGGTATGAAATTGATCAAAAATATATTTGAGTTTTTTGAAAGATAAAATATAAAAAAATATATACATGATAATATAAGGAACATAAACTATAGATTTCTTAGCATCAACATTTAATCACAATGGATATTCACACTGAAATGTGATGTTCACGTAAATATAAACCTCCGTTTAGTAACATTTTTGTTGTTGTTACTTTCGCTTTTTTCTTACCCAACACTTTGCCATCAAAGAGTGTATCACAATGTTCTACCAAAATGGCTCAAATTGTTTACCTTGTGGAAACTGTAAAAACAATGAGGCATGCAATGTAATGACTGGTCATTGTGAGAATGGATGCAAAGATTTATGGGCAGAACCAATGTGTTTAAGTAGGTATTTCTTTATTGACACAGACGTAATGATAGAACATAATTATACACGGTATTTACATATTGTTCTGCAGATTACTAATTTTCTAAATCGTGTTATTTCATAATACACAAAATTGAGCTAAGGGTACTAAACTATATATATTTTAATAGAACCCTAGCCCTATACAATACAGATAGTTTGCATTAAGCTTAAACAACATAATAGTTATCAACTTCTTTTGAAATAAAGAACCTTTTTTTTGTGTTGAACCATCTTGTTAATAATTAACAGATTGTCAACCTAACGTATACAGACATATAATAAGTGGAAGTTGCATAGAGAGTTGCGGTCATTGCAGAAATGGAAACGCATGTAGTGAAGAAAATGGCCATTGCCCAGCAGGATGTGCAAAAGGTCGACAGAAGCCATTTTGCAAAGGTTATCTATCTTTTTCAATATATCATGATTTTATTTTATTTTTAAAATGCTCGATTTACTAGTTATATACATGCATATATTCATAGTTAGACGTTTATTCAATTTTTTTATCTTCCACTGTTTTTGAATTTTCTATCTGAAGACTGTGCTGATGGTTTCTATGAAGTAAACAAAGCTGAGTGCCAGGCCTGTGGATATTGTGTTGAAATATCATGTGATAGAATAAATGGTCACTGCTCAGATGCAGGCTGTAAAGCAGGATATAGAGGAGACATATGTAAACAATGTGAGTGCTAACTTCAAGTCAAAACAACTAATCTGGGATTAGGTTAGGTACAATAAATCTTTAATTACCATCAGCAGGAAACACTTTAACATGATTTTTGATGTATTTATCTGGTTACTTTCACAGGGTGTACTTTCAGAACATACGGAAAGAACTGTAAATCATCTTGCAGTGTAAACTGTGGTGGATATGGAGGATGTGATGGTGCTACAGGGAGATGTAGTAATGGTTGTAAGCGTGGCTGGAAGGCCGACGACTGTGAGACCAGTGAGTTGAATATCTAGAATTGTTATTTTTTCAATAAATGGTCTTTCTTTAATCAATTATATACATTTATCTATTTTGAATGTTTCCAGAATGTGAAGAAGGAAAATATGGTGCTGAATGTAGTGGAACATGTAGTTCACCTATAAATTGTAAAGATGGAGCCATATGCCACCATGTAGATGGATCATGTCCTGATGGATGTGAACCTGGATTTAAAGGAGACCAATGCTTGCAACGTGAGTATTTGAAAAAGAAAAAAACACTTTTACACATAGATTTGTAAGTAAGAGAACATATAATATCAGTTCCAAAATAAGTGATACACGAGTATTGTTTTTGTCATTTTCTTGTATGATCATTTAATAATCTGTAAATTCAGCTTGTGAAGATGGCAAGTATGGCTTCGGTTGTTATAATACCTGCAGTGGAAACTGTAAAAGCAATGATTACTGCAATCCGACAACAGGAATATGCCCTTATGGATGCAAAGATGGATGGACTGGAACACATTGTACATCAAGTGAGTCAGTCAAAGTAAAGAAACAAAAACATATAAAAGTCTCTCCATATGCTCAATTAGTTAAGTAAGAGAATGGCTTAGTTCAATACTTCCTCCATATCTATTCTTACTGTATTCTCTGTGCTGATGGTTCTCTGTGCTGTATGAATCCTCATTTCTTTAGTCATTGACTTTTTTGACCAGTACTTTAGATATGTTTGTACTTGCTTTATTTTTGTGCATGTTTTGTTTAACACTGTAATGAAGATGATATGTTTTACTCTCCCAAAAATGTTTTCCAGGATGTTCTGGTAATTTCTATGGTCCTGGTTGTAACACTTCCTGTGGTCAATGTGCTGGAGATGGTAAATGTAATTTTGCCAGTGGACACTGTGATCACGGCTGTAAACCTGGATACCATATGGACAAATGTATTTTGGGTACATTAATCTTTTTGATTGATTCTTTTTTTATATATACATCCTCTTTGAAAACAAAATTAATGGTGCCCGAAATAAACTTGAAAAGTTAGATATGACATCTGACACCTGTTGCTTGATAAAGTTTCAAGACAAAGACATTTTGAAGGTGTCATGCAAATAATGTCTAAATTTTTACAACATAATTATGTTTGTCATTTGTCTTATATATAGATCAATCCCCATGACTTTAAGAGTTATTGTTTTACTATTTCTGTAAAATCATCAGTTGGCAATGGATCTCTATTTTTAGCTGTGTAGTTTCAATTAATTATACTGGTGCAGGGATTTTATTTGTAAAGCCAAAATAGTAGATATCAAAAGTTCTTAGTAGATATTATTACATTTAAATGGCAAAGTCAGTATACACTTGAACATAAATATTAAAAAAACTCTTCAATTATCACTTGATTTATGATACCGATTTGTATCAATGCCAAAACATCTATCCTTTATCTAATATGTGTAGCATGTAATGAAGGATTCTATGGCCAGTATTGTGTGGAGGTGTGTGGTAATTGTTCATCCCTTGATGTGTGTAATCCTGTAAATGGTAGTTGTAAAAATGACTGTAAACCAGGTTGGAAGGGAAACAAATGTGACCAAGGTATGTTAACTTATTTACTGATTGCCCCCCCCCCCCCAAAAAAAAAAAAAAAAAAAAAAAGTATTAGAAATTAATCTATTCCACATAATATTCCTTGTCATTTAATTCTTAAAAAACATTGACATTTTTGGATGACTGATAAATGTGCTGTATTATTTCATTCACAGTTTGCCCAAAAGGCTCGTTTGGCCTGGGCTGTAGTGGGAGTTGTGGTCATTGTAAGGGCAAGTGCCATCCAGAAAACGGAATATGTGACCTCAAGGGATGTACACCTGGCTATATTGGAATGAACTGCAGTCTAGGTAATGATGAATTATATAGTTATTTTTTGTTATTGATGCTTTCCCAAATGAAAACAATGCTACAATACAAAATCATTATTCTTGTTAACTTTAATCTCTATAAATTATTATTCCAGAATGTGACCCTGGTTTTTATGGTAAAAATTGCAATGAAACTTGTAAGTGTAAAACCGAAAGAAATGTTTGTGACCGCACCAATGGAACATGTCCTGTAATAGAACAGGAACCATTGACAGGTAAAATGATATGCTTTCAAATAGATAAATCAAAATAAAATGTACTGTTCATATGAGGAAATATTCATATTATAGCATTCCAAGAAACTACGTTTTTACTTCCTTCTTTTTTGTTTTTGTGTATATTTAGAAAATACTACATATCAATATTATATGGTGTAGTATTCGAGAAAAACCTGGGAAAAAACCTAATTTATAAATGTTCAGATAACCCACAGATATGCAAATCAAATTGTCGTGGTAACTTTTTATTAGAAATTCGTCAAAAGGAATAGGGAAGTAATTCTATGAAGCAAAAATAGGCCACATAAGCAATAACATTCATATATAAAAAATGTACTTATATTTCTTCCACAGGAACACCAGGAGCTGCCATTGGTGGTGGTCTTGGGGCCATTATTCTAATTGTGGTACTTGTGATTGTAATCATAGTGATTATAAGGTAGGACATTTAATCATCAGCTGTTATTGCTAATGCAACATGCAATTAGGGAAAATATAGGATGTGAATAGTTTATTTCCTTTGGGTTTTTTACAATGTTAAAACTTCCTAGTAAGCCATGAATGACTATTGTATGTGTAATCATAAGTACATGCAAAAAGTTTCACAAGTAATGACAACTACTTTTTCTGAACAAAAAAGTTTCAAATAAAAAAAAACAGAACAAAAGTTAATAATCTTTACTAGGTAGTTTTATTTATAGTTTAGTTTGCATTTCTATTCTGTCAAAACAGTATGAACAAAGTTTTTATTCTGCACTACTTCCTTCTTGTACATAGTGTTATAAAACATAAGTTTTTTAAATTCAGTGAACCCTGTCTTTGTTGAAAATATCCATCCCATTATGTGACTTTAACTGGTAAAACTATGCGATTTATTAAATTATGAGATACACTGATTATATAAGCTGTAGTCTCTATGTTATAAAAGGAGTTAACTTAAAGATATTTTAGTATATAAGGTTGCAAACCTTGTTACATTGCTGTCAGGCTGTGGTTTGACTGGGTTTAGTGATCAAACTTAAAAGTATATTTGCCATGACATGAATTGTATTCACAACCCAGTGTATACATTTAACATAATAATCAACATTTGGTATGACGAAAACAATATCTTGATATTGTGAATCCTTGTATACATCAATACATCCCCTATACCGACCACAAGATAGAAAACATTTCTTCTAGATGTACTGTACAATTTCAAATACAAAAGGCTTTGAAATATTGTTTTGTTGACATACCTTCCTAGCATGAACAGCTTGCATTCTGAACATACTTTATGACAAAAAACTTAGTCTGTTTACAACCAATACATCCTTTCACTCTAGGTTGAAATAGATTACTATCCTTTGCATTTATCAGTTAGCATTAGTTTGATGAATGTGTACACCGGGCATGAGACTAGCATGACCTTACATTATGTAAGATATGAACTGTTTATGTAAGATATAAACTATCTTTACATTGGCTCATATATGCACACAGTTGTGACTAAATGCCACTCTTAAAATGAAATTTGAAAGAGCATGCACTGAACTTATGTTTCGAACAATATCGATTTTTTAGAGGAAGAAAGAGATCAAGAAAGAGCGATCCTGCTTATGTGAACAACAATTCAAGGGAATTTGGATCATCTGGTAAAACCCATGTCTTTTACATGAAAGTATTCATGATATTTTAAAATGAATTATTCTTTGTTAAAAACTATGCATTACCTAAGAAAAAAAAATGAAACAAACAATATGACATTGTGGAGTTTATTCAAATTTACAAATTCCAGAACCTCAAGTAGTTTTAACATCATCTGTCCCTGAAAAGGTCTGTTGCTTTCAACACATTTAGCTTGTTTAGTGTACCACCAGCACAGTTAACAACTGGAGCACTCTTCATTGAAAAGAAAGCATTTGACCTTTGATGACCCAGGAAGACTTTTTATATATAATTTGCATTGCCCATATTTTGTTTTCTTATATTCAAAACACAGTGTGTTTACATACTCAGACAAGCCTTTAGCAAAATATAGTACTTAACTACTATTGCAACGACATGCATTATTATGTGCAGTCAAACCTCAACTATCAGCTAGCTAAAGAAAGCATTAATATCAAAGTAACATATTACTAAAAAAATATATTACTATCTTTATTACAGTGATTTTCCATAAAATCAATATATTCAAAAGTGTTTTTCTTCTGTGATTTTTGTATTTTTTTACAACTTAACATTTCTTTGTAGCCCATGAAAATGACTATGAACATGTCAACGATGTAAATCAACTGGATGAGACAGCCATCAACATCCCTGCACCTGTAACAGCAACACCGAATGTTCTTCCACCAGTTAAAACTCCACGTGCAAGTGGTGGGGTGAACGACAAACACCAGAATAGCAATCAGAACAAACCCCCTACACCTACAAAGCCGAAAGTGAATCAAAAACCTACCCTGCCAGTAAAACCAATGGTACAGACACCAGGGCCATCCAGTAATACAGATGAGAGTGGGATCTATGAAAACAAAGATCTTCGACTGAAAATATCAGAAGTCGGGGTATACATCAAGAAACAAAAACAGGAGGAGAAAGGCTTCGAAAACGAATATCTAGTAAGTTCGGTTATGGAATAGTGTGGGTTTTTTTTTGTCTAAAAGCTAGATTTAGCTTACATTGAATTTTAAAGATGTACAACTCAGAGTTAATCCTAAAAAAAAAGGTTATTTACTACATCATTGCTGTCCTTTTAGTCTTTACCAGGTGGTCAAACAGCTTCTTGGGCAGTGGCCACAAACCCAGTCAATAGCAAAACAAGAAACAGATACAAGAACATCTATGCATGTAGGTGTTTCATAATGTGTGTACATATTCAGGAAATGTTGTTTCGCAATATATCATCACTGTAATGTAACAATCCCAAAAAGTTGTTCCTTGAAGGCAACTTAAGTATAGAGTTTGTACTATTCAATAATCTATACATCCCCTTTTTGTGTATCGTGATAATTGTTCAATAAATAACAGACTGTTTCTATTATAGATGACCATAGTCGAGTGCCTTTAAAAACTACACCAAATGGATCAGATTATATCAATGCTAATTTCATCAATGTGAGTATTTTATAAACGTTGTATTTGTAAAAAATGATTTTAAGAGGGAGATATGCTTCTTTTTACCATGTAAAACCACCTCAAACTAAATAAAAAACCAATTCCAAACAAAAGTGGTAAGAAAACAAAGGTTAAATTAATTAGAATCGATTTAAAAAAAGGTGTCTGTAATCACACAAAATGCTATCAATCATTTCCTAGGTATCTTTCAATAGGATTCATTTCATTCATGTCTAGGGATACAAAGCTAAACACAAATTCATCGCAACTCAAGGCCCCAAGAATACGTGTGATGATCTATGGACAATGATATGGGAGCAAAATGTCACAATGGTTGTCATGGTGACAAATATTAAAGAAGGAGACAAAGTAAGCACCATATAGTTCACTGTTGCCTTAAAAAAAAAAGTAAAAACAAGGATACTTGTGGTTCAAATGAAGTAAGTCTTGTAACCGAGAAGTTTTATCCTTCTCTATAAATTATGTAGGCTGATTTGACAAGCCCCCCCCCTTTTTACAGATACATCTAAATACAAATTATTAGTACATGTATTATAGATAGCTCATTAATGATACATGAATAAGTTGGAGAAAAAAAGAAAAAAAAGATGATTTCCAAAAACTTTAAGCAAACTTATGTATAGTTCCCATACTATTCCTTATAACAGATATTGCTTATAAATGTTATCATATAATGTTGTAACATTTGTTTCAGAATAAATCTGACAAGTATTGGCCTGATATAGAAGATGAGGTGACTTTTGGTGACATAACTGTCATTAATACTGAGGAGCAGGAAATGCCAGGATTCACAATAAGAACTCTTCAAGTGAAGAAGGTAAACTATACTTCTCTTCAAATTAAAGTTAACGATTGGACCAATATTTTCTCGGGTTACTCAAAAGTCTTAGTGGCAAGTAACTGTTTCCCTGGTTAATCTTTTTCAATCGACTTATCACTTAATTTGTGATTCAAATTACTTGGTAGATTAGAACATGTCATAGTGAGTAGATGATAGTTTGAATGAATGAATGAATGAATGAATGAATGAATGGATGGATGGATGGATGGATAAATGAATGTATGCATGCATGAATGAGTGAATGAATGAATTTTGGAATGGATGAATGAGTGAGTGAATGGATAAATAAATAGATAAAAGAATGAATGAATAAATTCTTTTTCATGGATTATACATCAGTTGACAAAGTTCACTGCTTTCGAACGAAAGCGCCGAATAGTGAGTTAAACATTTCGTTGTGTGAACAAGTTTTAAAGTATGTTACAATATAATGAATTAATCAATGCATCTATGAATAAAATAATGTTTGAATGAATGAATGAATGAATGAATGAATGAATGAATGAATGAATGAATGAATGAATGAATGAATGAATGAATGAATGGACCAATGTATAAACAAATAAAAGGATGAATGAATGAATACTTAGATAGAATAAAAATACAAATTATTGATACATTATTGTCAACTATTCATAAAAGATTCATTAGGCCACTGTTATGTTGTATTACAATGATACCTGGCACAGAGTTTTTCAAAAATAAATAGTTTCAAATGACTTTCATTTCATTTATATTGCACACAATCTAGGTTCATGCATCATATTCATATCGAAAAGGAAAAATTAAGTATCCAGTGATTATTTTCTCTCAAACTTCTAGGAAAAAGATGTTAGCAAGACGATCTATGGTAATACTGAGGAATCTGAAAGAAAAGTTCTACAATTCCATTTCACAGAATGGCCTGATAAAGATGTACCAAAACATGGAACAACAATTCTTAATTTTGTGAGAAAAATCAAAACTGAATCCACAGGACTAAAGGCCCCTATAGTAGTCCATTGTAGGTAGGTAAAGTAATTTCTACTTATTTGATGATCAAACACATACAAAGGTCTGCATAAGTAGAAATGTTAAAAAAGACTTCAATAAATAATGTAAAATCGAAAAGGGAAAGAAAAACACCCACACAAAATCTGACAGATCATGACTGGAGTTGTCAGAAAGTTTTATAAGTAGAAATCCAGGCTATGCTCTAATATACTAAAGCAAAGTGGGAATGGTTCATAGTTTCATGGAATTACAAATACAGGTATATTTTTATATTTCAGGAACTATTTGCGCATCTTTTTCTTAACTTTGATTTTAGTCTAAAGATCTTAAAATAAGAAAAAAATCGTTTTAAATCAACATACTTCACCTGAAAATCTCAAACATAGAAAAAAGTTAGGTCCATAAGATATAAATTCCTGTAATATGGATAGAAATAAAGTAGCTGATAGCACTTAGCACATTCCTTTTCTTTTCTATCATAATAGTGCTGGAGTGGGTAGGACAGGAACTTTCATTGCAATAGACTGTCTTCTGGATCAGGCCAAGGTAGAGAAAATGATTGATGTCTACATATGTGTCAAAGAAATGAGAGAAAACAGAATTAAAATGGTCCAAACTATGGTAGGTATTGAAATAATAAGATGACCAAATGTGCTTTTAGATTTTTTGAATGAAAAGGTTTCCCCATTTTTATTTTCTCATTATGCTTTGAACAAAACTTTCATTAGTACGGGTAAGATTTAAGAGAATCCAATATAAGGGTGTTTGGGGTCCGTGATATATCAGGCAGACATAATCCACACACAAACTGCTATTGAGTATAGGTGAATTAATATGCATATAAAAGCATGTGATTTCAATATCAAAAACTTTCAAACTTGATAATGTGTTTTGTAGGAACAATATATTTTCATCTATGACACCATGTATGAGGCGGTCATGGTAGGAGACACAAGTATTCAGTGTTTTGAATTTGGACAAGTGTACTCAAGCATGAAAACTGTGGACAGAGGTACAGGGATATCGAGATTAGAAGAACAGTATAAGGTATGTTATGTGTTATGTAACAGCACAATTATAAAAATAATAATGTATAGCAATAAATATTTGAGAAAACTGAACATTTAAAATTTACTTCACACTCTTATACTGGTGTCTTATGTTCATAAGTAAATATTTTAGTCTATGTTTAGATGCTTGTATAATGTCATGTTTATATAAACCTTTTGTATGTCTTCTATGGAGGGGGTCCCATGGAAGACAAGCTATGCTGAATGGGTATGATCCTTTAAACATTAGAAATAGATCAATTTTAACGAATTAATAAACTAATTTCATATCAAATGTACTTCTAGATGCTAAAGACTATAGCCGCAGAAGAAATTCAAGAGAGAAACATAGAGGCCGCTATTTCAGAAGAAAATATTCACAAGAATAGATCCAAAGAAGTACTACCAGGTATAAAATATATAGTAGTCTTTTCATTATATTACTAGACTATTAGGGGGTATCAAAGAGGATGAGAAAAGAAATTCTCCCATGAAAAAACTATCATTGATGTTAATCCTTCAAAATCTTTAGATACCATCTTTTGATGTATTTACAACTGATTACATAAAACTCTCTATCAAAGCTCTACATTTAAACTAATTCAGAACATCAACCCTTTGTATTTTTCCAGCTAACAGTCACAGAATGTACCTTACTACTACAGTTCCTGGTAGAAATTATTACATCAATTCTGTATTCTCAAAAGTAAGTTTTCTTTTCCTTGTCTGTATACTTCAATTTTTCACACTTTCATAAAGTTACTTTAATATAAAAAAAATAAACTTGAAAGGATGCAGCCCTTATTCCTTGTTTGTTTTATTTTCCAGTCATATAACAAGAACCATGGAGTGGTCCTAACACAGCTCCCCCTACTGGATACAATTGTTGATTTCTGGAGAATGGTATATGACTATAACATTGACTCCATAGTCATGCTAACTAGCTATCAGGTAAAGATGTACCAATGTAACACTACTTGGATAGAAAATTCAAATGGATTCACTGAATATTGTTTTAAGATAGATGAAGTCAATCATTTCTGAATTTATTGTTTCAATTATTTTTTTATTTTTTAGGAGAAAGAAAGTAAAATGGTTTCTTACTGGCCCTTTGAAACAGAAACAGTTGAAGCTGGTCCTTTTACGATAAGACAGAAAGACATGAAACGCACAGGAGCCATGATTTGCTGCCATCTGGTGGTAGAGTACAAAAAGGAAAGTAGAGAAGTTTACTTGACTGGAACAGTGGATTGGTCTGATGACAAATGGAAACCAAAAAATAGAAGTACATTTTATGAATTATTTTCCACAATTCAGGCTTGGCAACAAAAGCAAAAGAAAGCTGGGAAAATTGCCATTCAATGTCTGTGAGTAGTTTCTGTACTATTTCAGAAAATAAAGCTTTACTATTTATGTTTTTATACATTTGGAAATAATATTTTCATTCATTTTCTAGTGATGGAGGTATGAATTCAAGCATGTATGCTGTAGTGTCATGGATTTTTGATATGATCAATGCTGAACAAGCTGTAGATATTTTTCAAATAACAAAGCAAGTTGTAACAGCCAGGCCAGAATTTTTGGTTGAACAGGTGAGTGTGTGAAATAGATTTCTTTGAGCTAGAATATTTAATCAAACTTCAACGTGAACAGATTTTTTTTAAAGAGACCTTGCAACAGATTAAATAGTGATTGTAGAACTTAATTGATATGCTCATCAATTGATTTTTCTAAGAATTCCAATACACAGTTTATCACAATCCTTGTAATAATTCATAGTGCGGGTGTCTAACACTGATTCATTTGGATTATTTTTGGAGAAAGGGGTTCTTTTTCTTGGCATGTCAATTATGGTGTAAGATTCTGCATGATTATATACACATATATCCTAAATCCCCTATACCCCCCCCCCCCACTCCCCTTTATTTTTACAAATACTGATTTGTTGTAACCATGCATATTTTTTCATGTTTCAGGAACAGTATGAGGAATTCTACAAGATTGCGGAAGACTACATGAAGAACTTCCAGACATATTCAAACTTTCAGTGAATGCCGAACAATATAATCAAGAGACATAACTATAATGAAAGAATACATGTATAGTGAAGACTATTTGAACAACAAAACTATGTAAATCTTGTTTTAAATATATAAACTATATACTGTGATACATGTCCAAGTGTAAAATGATGTTTTATATTAATGTAATGATGCTAGAAAATATGAGCGCTACCTCTAATATAAATGCACTAATTATACAACTGTATTTACGTTCTGCAAATCATTTGTAGCTATAATTTAAAGTAGTATGTACATGGCTATCAACCTTTTCTAATGTCATAAATTTGATCCAATTTAATGACACATACTTTTTTTTGGCATTCTCTAGAACTCCTCATTTTTTATTTCATACACAAGGGAAAAACAAAATAAAAGTATATTGCAAAAATATAATTGCTTTATTTAGCATAGTAGAAAAAGAAAAAAATAATCACATTAAATCATGTATATACTTTTATACACCTTCTAGTAGTTTTTATTTACAATACAAATAAGACGTTATGGTATAATTGTTTTCTCTATAACTTTTGATGCAATCAATGAAAAATCACAACATCCAAAAAGATGCATTGTTGCTATATTAAAACTTTTTTTGATAAATTATGATACACGTGTGATAGACCACATGAATTTAGATCTAATAGTCTTTGGTAATATTGTATTATGGTATAAGATACATGTAAATAAAA
>JAVSBT010455211.1:0-23827 GCA_033118115.1 Pharyngocirrus eroticus
TAATGATGGAATGTCAAAACACCAATAACAGCAGGATTTGATAGCTTATCCAGGCAACTCAAACAATTCAAATTATAACCGTTTATGAAATAAAATTATATAAAAGAAAAATAAACAAACGTATTCAGAAACAGAAGTATTTTTTTCTGAGTAAGTGTATATAATGATAATGGTCAAATGTCAAAACACTAATAACAACAGGATCTGATGGCTTATGCAAAGCAACTCAAAAAGTTCAATTGTTGAAATGCCTGATTGCAAATTGAATAAACACAAAAAGAAATGCATCTGGAAAACACTCTCTTTTTTACATTCTAATATCTATACAGTAATGGTAAATGATGTAAAACATAATGATAATTTCCAATTCAAACTTACCAGGTTTAAAAAGAGCTATGGCTTTAAGACAGGCAAACTCTGCAGGGTCTACTTGAATGGCCTTAAATCTGGCAGAGATTTCTTGGAGGATTCTTACGTCTGCATAAGTGTTTGTAGCCTTCCCATTGGGTGCATTCTGGGCATGCTCAGTGGCTGACCAAAGAGGGGAATTTTCCAAGGGCATACTCCATTGGATGGCACATAGAAGAAACAGTTCAGCCCAGGATTCCTCAAGCAGAATAACCTACAGAAATTAAAATAAAAGATTTATATATATAATTATATTACATAGTGAGTTATGAATTATGATATCAATTTAGACAGAAAGCACCTAACCTGTTTTGGAGCTAGATAAATCCTAAAATTTACTTATAAAATATTAAAATACTAAGTATGAAGATATTTAAAGATATAAGACTATTATTAAAAAGGCACACTTTTACATAATATGTGTATAATTAAATACATAAATCTTTATAGTCCCACTTCAGGGACATTTTCATTTTTGATAAAAACAGGCATTGGGTACAAAGTATAAAAACAGTGTGGTGCAGGAGATTTATGGATTGTATTTTGATATTATATTGTAGGGTTTATTGTTTTAAACTGTGTTTTAAAAATTACCAACTTCTTTAGGTGAATGTGAGTTGAAATATCATAAGTACAATGATATTTCTGCTCCATAAGAGAACATTTAGTTGATATGAAATTTCTTACTTGATAAAGAGTGGAATAAGTTCAAGTTTTAGTAGCCAACTAGCCATGTCAAAGAAAGTTTTCCAGTTCCTTATAGGGTTTTTTTCTGGTTTTGTTTTTGGATAGGGTTATAATTATGTCATAATTCTGTAATTTGTTGAATAGTTTCTCATAGTTAAAGTGGTATCAAATTGTAGATTTTGAACGATGATTGGGGTCAGCGAGAGGTCATATTGGATAAGGATTCAAATGGTTGAAGACCATGAAGTGCAACAATTGCAAGAAATGAATGTAATCCAAAGGTTAACAGTTTTATCACCGATTGGTCATTGAGTTTAGATTAAACCCATTCCAGAAGTTTGGGTTTTTATTAGGCCCGGTGCTATATCTTTAGCAACAAAAAACCTATATCAATTTCTTGGCTCATGGATATTATCAATCATATATAACATGTTAATAAAGCAATTCTATCTAAATCTTGAACTACTGAAGAAGAAAAAAGAGACAATCAAATTTGTGTAAAATTGCATAGCCCATCAGTGCATGGGGCGAGGAAAATGAAAAAGACTAAAGTGCCATCAATCCCTATGACATCGCTTGATCCCTACTGACACTACGGGAGATGAAAATCCCAAAGTATTGTGATAAATCGAATAGAATTGTCGCTTTCTGGAGCTTTAAGGTGAAAGACATGTCAAGCAAAGTTTATGAGACCTTGACCTTTAAGGAAATTGTGAACATTCTATAGACATAACCCTTGTCATAAATTCTTGGTCTGGTGTCACTAACAGGTCTTATAGTGTGATGAAATATAATTTGTAGTCAACTACAGGTGGTGTTGATGTATCAGGGCGTTAAGAAAGAAGTAATGAACGCATCATTTGCCTGTCAAGATCAGAGCACTCCATTTGCTAAGAAGACACAAAAAGATTGAGCTATCATCTTAGAGATTCCATGTATCATCCTCAAAATACCATCTGATGTAAAAAGTTTGTGAATAAAGGGATTATCTTTTTGGCCCTTCAGAGGCTAGAAATATCGGACTTATAATAACATCAGTAAAACTTTCATTTGGCATGTGAAGGGATGAAGGATTGAACCGTCATTCCAACTCTTCATAGAGACCCATCAGAATGAAAAATATCAACTTACATGGATAGAAAGGGGGATTATGTACCAAAGGGATGCTCTAATCCACAAAAGGGTTCATAGAAAAGTTGATGTCATTCCCTCAAAATACTAGATTATCAGAGACAAAGTTATTTTATGACAGCACAAAAACTTTCTTGACTCAAGCAATCACTTTGGATTTCCATAAAACCCACTTCTTGATAATAGAATCTCTATCGGTAATTGGGAAAAACTTTTGTTATTAGAAAAAGAATAGAGTCATCTTTTCTGGCTATGAATATATTTGCATAATTTATTTTTGGTTGAGGATATTGTTGCCATATCAGCCAATATAATTCATTTTAGATAGATTCATACAGTTGGTAATAGTTATTAAATTTTATTATTTCTCTTAATCAAAGAGAAAAATTACTAACCTTGAAAGTAGGGACATTGTTTTTCAAATAAGATTAAGAGAAAATTGAAAATTGAATGTGTTTTACTAATTGATAATTAAAACAAATCAAGTAATTTTCAAACATAATTATAAAAAAAAGTACATGTTACCTTGAAGGAAAAAAATGCTCCACAATTTATTTTATTTTATTAAGTTTTATTTGTTTGACTTTCAAGAGTAATTTTTTTCTCAAAAAAAATTAAACAATTTGAAAATAGTATTTTTTTATTTTACAGGATTAAATCGAAATTGTCAGGAAAAAAAAGTTTTAATCGACTCCAAAAGTGTGTCTAACATTAACAACAGCCGTTTACTGCTATAAAATGTTAATCAACACTGAGTATAGACCTTTAAAGTCATTAAGGGATTTGGAAGTCCCTTTTATTGTCTGTTACATCAAAACAAGAAATATCACCTTCAATAGAACAATTCAAATGTGAATAATTAATATGAACTTCTGGTATTTAAATGTTTTGGCTTCATCGATGTGAATTTGGTGTGATTTTGACATTTCAGATGTGATATTTAGACTCATTATATATTTACACAAAGGGGCAGTGACATGTGAATTTTAATTGTGCCTTTAAGAGAGAAATAATTGATCACGACATTTCATGATGCTGGTTGGCCTTTTGTGCTCTGAATTGAAATTGCCGAACCTTGCCTTGATGAATATTTGATACACCCAGGGCAATATGAGGATATACATGTACATATGTGTTGTGTCTTGATATGATGTCAATAAAAAGGCTTAATTTGAGACTAGATGTTTTTGGGTTTGAATCTGATTTTGATGTACCCAGGGCAAATTTTGAGAATATGTGTCTTGGTGTGATGTCAATAAAAGGGCTTAGAATATGAGACACATGTTTTTGGGTTTGAATCAAGACAGGGTATGGAGGTTTCCAAAATTATAGTCCTAACTTTTTCATTGTAAAAATTACCTAAAATTATTAATAATGAAGAAAAATCATTCTAGAAATGAACTCTATTCCATTTAGAAACTAATCATTAGTTTTAAGAAAGATTCTTTTTCTTAAAAGTGTAAAAAAATGCAATTTAAACTTTTCTAACGTGACTTTAACATGAAAAACCTACTATTGTATGGGACTATAAATATGGAATAGGGTATATGATAATATATCAATAATGTAGGAACACTCACCTGATCTCTAAAAGGCAAGTTTGCAAATGATGGCAGATTTTTTGACCATTTCACTGCCATAAAGAGAAGCCTTGCTGAACATTCGTAAATGGTTTCTTGCCCTGTTGGATAGATGGCAGTGTCTGCGTAAGCATTGATTTGAGGGGGGTGGTGAGGGACTCGGTCTGTCTCAATGCTTGTCACATCAATATTTTCATCATTTACTGTCAAAATTAAAAAGTGGATCACTTTGATTAAAAAAAAAATCCACCTTATAAAAGATGGGAAAGAGGTATCCCACCATTATTCTACCTAATCTTTCTCTAGTCATCAATTGTATAATTTTGAGTTTAGATAAAAAATAACTTTTCCTGTAGGGTATTATGAAAATGATACTATTGCACATGCTTGTAGAATTAATATTGACCTTTTGTTTATTGCCCATTTGAATAGACAATTTTTGATGAAAAAATATTTGTTACAAAATATATTATTCTTCTGTCATAACTGGTACACACTCAAAAATGAGCATTTTGACCAATTACATACAATTATGTTCACATGTACAATTACAAATTACAAATCAGATAGC
The DNA here is from genome assembly GCA_033118115.1 of Pharyngocirrus eroticus. NCBI lineage: Eukaryota > Metazoa > Annelida > Polychaeta > Saccocirridae > Pharyngocirrus > Pharyngocirrus eroticus. The sequence goes on from JAVSBT010455211.1 coordinate 4,378, forward strand.
TTTTTGCAGAATAGATCCAGCTTCATAAAAAATGAAGCATTTCAGTTGACAAAAAAAAAATAAAAAGACATATATGATCTCAATTATTGATTTTCAATTAGAGATACTTGTAAAATAACTATGACAAAACTTACAGTCATCTGGTTCCAGTTTTGTGCTTGTTTCTGCTGTTATCAACCCAGTCATAAAGCGGTGGTTATTGTTATTTGGTGTGAATGCTGGGTGGGTGGCTGACACAGTGGCAGCACAGTTCTGTAATGAAGGGTTGTCAATTTCGGCTTCCAATTGGTCAGTTCTGATTTGTGCACTGTTTCTTGGCTGTCTTTCATTTTGAACAGCTAAAAGAAAAGAAAAAGAATATGGAATTGATAGCAGGCATAAACTAATTAGTTTACAACGAAATTAGGATAAGAAGATACATTTGTTGAATAAATATAAGGAAAGTGTCACCAAGCTGACCACCGAGGTATTGTTTGATCACTCATTAACGAAAATAATAAAAACAATCAGAAATAATGTTTTTATTAACTATCCCTGGTCTATGATAGGGTTTATAAAAATCATATTTCAGAAAAAATGCCAGATTATGCACAAAACAAAACGACCTTGACTTTATTTTATTTGAGTTTATTCTTTAAAACATTTTTCCTTCTCTAATGAAGGTGCGATATAATATAAAAGGCACCAAATCCAATACTAACATGGTAAACCTTTTGAGGAACTGAAAGACTGAAAGAACAAGTTATTATGATTGAATCAATCAATCAATCAATCAATCAATCAATCAATTAATCAAACAATCAATCTATAGCAATGGCAACCGATTTTCTTTAAAAAATGTCTTTCAGTTCAACAACAACATTTCCAGGGTGTTTCATTCAAGATTGATTTTAGTATGATAAACATTTCGAGGATTTTTGTATTTTGTAAGAAAATCAAAGTAGTGACATTGATTGATGGTTCTTGTCATAAAAGATGGAACAGTGTTTTTCTGCACTTTTAGCTTCTGCTAAACTTTTAGGACACTTCCTTAAGTGCAGTTATCTCTTCGCTTTAAGACTTTTTATCCTTAAAGCCTCGGCGTTTTTTTACCCCGTTCTCTATACACTCTTCATGTGATAGAAGATTCTACTAGTGATCTCATTATGCCTTCATTGTGGATGCAACGTTGTCTGTCTGTCATATCAGAGATGGACAAGTTGATCTGTACACTAAAGGGATTCTCAACCCAACAACAGTCTTCCGTTAACTGTGATTGCATTAAACACACAAAATCAATTTAACGAGATCAGGGAGTTATGATAAATTGTCATTATGATCGCCCGATTTCACTCAAGTCAGCCCCGGGAATCCATCATGAATAATAATCTTTTGTCTGTTGACTTTGCCTGTAGATGAAACATTACATTTGTCTGGCATTGGCCTCGTTAGCAATGATTCTAGCGTTTTCTTCTTGGCTGGCTTTCCATGTTTCCCTGATTTAGCATAAATCGCGATCATCTCGGAGATTTGAAAGGAATAACAATCTCTTGTTTGCTGGATGAACTTTGGGCACAGATTGAGTTAAGTTTTAGACATTAGCTTCATTAAGGGAATCAGTTTGGTGTTCTCTCTACAGTTCTTCATGTCTTGTATGACTACGCATAAAAGCCAAGATCAGGAATTCATTCTGTTGAGAAATAAAACTTACTTGCATGAGAAATTATATTAAAAAAGGTCAAAGTAGATTTTAGGTGCACTTGGGTTGTTGGAGGAAAAGTAGGTAACTTTGCCTATTTTTTTTATCCATAGCATTGCAAAACATATGAGAGAGTGCTTTAAAACTCCATTTTTAAATCTGTATCCTTGTAATATCTGACAACATTTAATTGAAGAACTATATGGCCTAAGGACTATTTATAGTTTTAGCATGTCTACTGAAAAGCCTTGAATTTTCTATTTTTGTTTTTATAAAGATACATCTAAATAAGTTACTGTTTCAATTCAAGACAAATTACATCTATAAGATACTTGTCCCAGATCATGAAATATAAAAACAAAACATGGCCCCTCAAATTGTATCTGATCATTTAAACAAAAAAAATTACATAGAATCACGAGAACACATGTTCTGGAGAGTCTCTTTAACATCAATCTAGGCTTATAGTATTGAAGTTCCTATAGATGGTAGAGTCTACTGATGAAAAATCTCATCTGATTCAGGCTCTTGATGTAACAAGATTACATTTTAAGCCTAAATACCCCTTTGAAGACATTTCATCAAACATTAGAAAAGAAGATTCATTAATGTGTTAATCTAGGATGTTAAAAAAATACAACCAACTGAAAAAAATGGGACTAGTTTATGGGGAGCAGCTTCTCAATCCTATAGCCATCATTGATTTCATTTCATTACTCTGTTAATCCCTTCTTAAAGAAGCTAATCCATGATTTCCTTTATGTAGCACATCTGCTTGACAAAGATGACAGAGATCAAACTAAGAGTTAGATTTTGTAATTTACCCTGGACTGGAGTCTATCTAACCTTTGGAAAAATTCTCTACACCACAAGTACTTTGTGCAAACATTTCTTTGCAAACTTTTATCAATTCTTTTGAAATAAATGATTCCAATTATTTTTAAACCTTAAATTCAACCAAGAGCAAATTCATGAATATGCCACCACTACTACCAGTGATAAAATAAAATTCTAGGACACACAAATTGATTTAAATCCCCTTTTTTATTTAAATGACTTATAACTTATCTGGTTTAAATTTGCTTCCAAATACACTTTTTTATGAGAAGAAAGGGGTTGAAATTGATTCAATAGGTGTGTCTAACCACAGCCAAAATTTCTGGGAGATAAATTTATAAATCTAAATTATTTCTGAATAATTTTCACCCTTTTTTTTTTAAAGTAAATATTATCTTAAAAACATAGATAATATGTCCATGCTTAAAAGTAACCTTTTTTTTTGGCCAATTACCAGAATATTTTTTCTTTAAAACAGTTTGTTTTCCAGGAAGTTTTCCAGGCCACCCTTTTTATAATCTCATCTGCTGCTCATTGATGGCAATATTGTGATCAAAACTCCACCCTGAAGTATCCTTAAGACTTGTGTGAGAGCAGATGACAAGAAGGAGAGACGATTGATTAGATTAGTGTTAGGACAAACTACTGTTCTAATTAAGTCCATTAATAAGCATGTGGAGCGAAGAGAAAAAATGGCCGTTGTTCATGAATTCACCGGTTAAAAGCCAATTCACCAGACTTCATCATAGCCTTCCAATATAATCACCCTTCCAATGGAAAGTTTCCGTTTGATGCCTTAAAGAACATGCTATTTGTGTCTCTTTCAATCAGGGATCACAAAGGGTCTTTACCGTCCTAATCCGGGAAAATTAAAAGTGAAACCATATGGCCTTACACTTCTGAAGGAAGTGTTTTATTCTTTCAATCTCTTTACCTTCCGGCAGGAAAAGAATTCTAAGAGGCTCAAAAGTATCTGTGAGCTGGTGAAGTTTATGACGAGAAATACCCAATTATGAAGATCTTGAATGATGCTGGCCAGGAAGGAAGGCAATCAAGTAGACAAGAAAACCTCAATTATCTTTCACTTCAAGTTTCAACGATGCAGTAAACATTCCTGGCTAAGGCCAACACACACAAAGGAAGCCATTTGCTTGATGGAAGACGGAATTCTGAAGTGTTTGACTCCGGAATGGCTTTTGACCATCATAGTCCTCTGTGTATTGAAATAATGTGCAAACAATTCAATTTTAGATGATATTAGATGGCCAATAATTCAATTCATTCCCTGATTTACTGTGAACTATTCACATTTGATAAAGATGATTACTATATAGATCCAATCTGAATCAGAAGATCAATTTATTTAGAAGCATCCGATACAATCATCAAATCTGATTATGCTTTCAAAGACTGCATGACACTTGACCAGAAGCTTCAAGGAGCTTATAAATCAACAGAAGTTGAAAAAGGATGAAGCGTTCAACAACTTTGTAATCAAATCAATGTTCTTTTACTCGATTGTCGACGGCAGAAGGAGGCTGAAATTAATAGTCATGATTCACCGAGCATAATGCTTTTCCAATTTCTCAAAAAGCATGCCTTTATGAACCCTATAATTGCAAAGTTTGTAAAAAAAGAAAAGTTTACAGGGCTCTGCTACCACCAAAATGTTAATAAATTATTTGAAATTCCTTACAGCCTTAAAATGTATTGCCCCAAACTCCAAGTTATAAAAGTGAGACAGGCCATTTTAACTTGCAATGCATTGGAAATACCTTCTAGTCTCATGCACCAATTATAAATCTGATTAAATCATAGAGGCATTGATCAACTCAATAAAACGATGAAAGGGTGATAACAATGTTACATTAAAAAAACACCATGACAATAAACTGATTAAAATTCAACACAAAAAAGTGAAGATATAAGATTTAGCTCTGTCTAATGGGATCTTATTTGAAATTAAGATTCATATTTTGTGATGGTTATTCATTTTTGAGTTTTTCAAATTAATCATAAATTTTGATATAATGAGTAAAAGCAAGTCATCTGTTGTTATCATATTCTCATTTGAGCTTTTGTGTTATTTTTCTACATTGGAGATAAACATAATCTTTTGTAGTTTTGTATAGTGCAGTTTTTTTTCATACTTTAGTAATTATTTTATCATAATCTAGTCTATTGTAATAGGAAGTTTAAAAACTAATTGCCTATAGTGGATTCCAAAATTATATTCCAAAGATGTTTCAATGAAAAAAGCACCTAAAATGGTTGATAGTGAAAAAATCTTTCTAGAAATGAACAATATTCTATTTAGAAACTAATCTTTAGTTATAATTATGTTTGTTTTTCTTCTAAGTGTAATAAAAATGCATTTTGAATATTTCTAATGAGATATAACATGGAAAATCTACTTTGGGACTGTAAATATGGAATAGGGTATACGTAATAATAATATCATTTGCATAATTGTGCTAGGTAGATTTAATCATGAATAATTCAATATAAGAATTTTTTTTGAAAGGTAAACACTGTAATGTTCATTTTTGATATGTTATAATTATGTTTCAGTGATGTTATTTTGAAAGACAATTAAAGATAAATAAAATAATTTAATTGAATTTGATGATAATTTCTTAGAATGAGAAAAGTTTATGATACATACAGTGTCTAGGAGGATAGGCACCACTACAGGACACGCCTAAAATGACAGAAAATAGCAAGGAATTTAGTAGGCTTGGCCTATCTGTAGGATGTCAAATAAGTACAAAGGATCTGCATGTATAAGATTAGAAGATTCAGATAGTAGTAGTGCTATAGTGCCAAAACGAAAAGTCGGTTAGCAGGCCTTGAAGTTTCGGGGGTGCACTTGCACCACCCCTATACTCAAATCAGTGGTGCTAATGAACTGCACAGAGAGAATGAAACTTAATATTGTTCTGAACATAATTAAATTCAGCTGTATATTCTGCATACATGTTATAAATATAAATCCCTAAGTAAGAAAAATATTCATAATAAATAATTCATATTACGTTGACGAATTTGATATTTGCAAAAATGGTGTATGATAACAATGCTTAGTGCAAAATCACCAAGAACCCCCAATCCCTTGGTTCTATTTATTGCACCAAGGCTGATTCTAGATCTCAAGGCCTGCTGTTAGAGAAAAGGGGGAGGTTAACAGTTTTTAACATTTTGTTCGGTGTCAAAATTAAGTAATAATCACATAAAAAATGTATGTATAGGTTTGAAGAACGATGTGCTCTTTCAGACCAAATTCATGTTCACATGCACATCATGCATAATACAAATTTAGGAAAATTTACATAATTATTTGAAGGTGTAGGGGGTTGCCTTTTGCCAAGGTCATAACCCTGATTAATTGTTCGCACACTGAAGATATTTGCTTCTGTCACTTGCAGATAATCACCAAATCTAAATGCTGCATGTACCTATTCATGGAATCTATTGTTATGAAAAAGATTCTGTTTCCAAAAATCAAGAAATTAACAGAATTCATCACAGATGACAAGAACAGGTTTTTAGCAGAATGGTTATACAATCTCCTGCTCTAATGAGTTCCTAATGATTATAAAATCAAACCAAAGATTGCCATTCAATGAGAATCACTGGTAGGAAAGATGAACAATTTTCAATTTGTCTTTTTTTAAGTTATTATGTTTTATAACCAAAATCAACATGGCTTCAACAGTGCAAAAGTGATTTTCAGTTGTTAAAACTCATCATTTATAAAAGGAAAGAAACATTTCGAAAAACTGATTCAACTTGCAATGATGGAAATCCAATGAAGTGTTTATGTTTGTAAGTGCTTTTTAAAAAAAAAGAGGGATCAAACCCTTCAAAGTTTAATCCTGCATAATAAACTATATTCCAGATATACAATTTATTGTATTTGATTGTAAATTTTATTGACTATGAATGCTACTAAGTTTGATTAATTTAAAACTAAAACGTTTCCTTGTAATGTTTCATTTAAACCTCCTTTTTATAGCTTTTCAATCTGACATGCAGATATTTTTTTTTATTGCATGCAGTCTGTCCATCTTTAGAAAAAATGACGTCTGCTCATGCATCCAGCCCTAGAATCCTTAATTCTTTTGTATTTTGCTGCCTCTTATTGAGACAAGCGATCTCTGTAGTGAAATAAATATATAATTTTTTTCATTGCATGAGGTCTGTTCATCTTAGGAAAAATGTCGTCTGCTCATGTAGTCCCAGAATCCTTTGTAGTTTGCTGTCTATAATTGAGACAAGTGATATCTGTGGTGATATAAATAAAAAGACCCCCAGACAATGCAATTAGTTCATTAATGAAACACTGAAACCTTTAATTATCTCTTCATGTCATGTATAATTAAATGATCCAATTTAAGCCAGATTGATGGTATGGCTTCTTGTTTCTTTGGGGATGACGAAGCAAAGATCCATGCAATGCATTGGGATTTTTTGCTTACTGAGCAGTCAGAATCAGATTAAACCTATTGTGACTGTTGATTGATTTCTAATATCTTTTATCAAATCTTGTCAGATTAATTGTTTTCACTTATGATCTCTCATTGGGAAATGGTTGACATTAATTTGTAAAGAACACAAGCATGAATTAAAGTATCCTTATAAGCAATCTAAAAAATATTTAGTGGGTGACATTTTTTACCATTTTCTCTAATAGTGATTTGCAAAATGATACATTTTTTGCCATTTGATCGTCTATCTATAACACTGCAACTAATGGATTCTATTGGACAAGTCCATGGTTATGTCTGTATTGAGGTCAAAGGGCTGTGTCCAATGATCAAAACTCCAAAAAGGAGAGGGGTGAAAGATTCGTTTATTGGACAGATAGCTGCCTGTTATATAGTTTATGATTTTCACATAGAGATACTTTCATTTTCTAAACAATATTGAAAATTCTATAGAAGCAAAATCTTTGTTACTGAATAATTTCTCTACTTATCAGCACTCGGTTCTTTGTAGCTGTTCAAAAATCCAGAAATTCTGATATTTTAACTTTTTCTGATTGGTCCATACCAGAACAAATTGGCAAGTTTTTGAAACAGCAACAAGCACTTATAGGAACACTTCCCTGTGCAAAACCATTCTCAAGTGCTTGTAAACATGAAACCCCATTCATTTGTTCTTGAGGGTGTGTGCTATAATGAGCTCACCTCATAGAACTGTTTCCACCCTGAGACATCTCTGTAAGAATTAAGTGCCAATTCTTTCTGGTGGAGGGGCACTTTCAATCTTTTGTTATCAGTCTCTCTTTAATTGCCAAGAAGTGCAGGGTCGAAAATAATGCATTAAAGCCAATTTGCGGATAACTTCATAAACTCATGTTTGAAATTGATGTTTAACGAAATACGATTGATGATTTGGCTTGTTTAGTATGATGGCCCCCTAAGGCACTTCGACGCATTTCCCTCATCTTGGCTACAAATGACTTTTATGTGGAAAAGAGAACGAAGTTACAGCACCACTGAAAAGAATCATTTTCCTATCAATTTGAAAACCGGCATTAAAATGGGCGCAGTGACTTTCAAACCAGTTAGGAATCAATTTACGTTTTGTTCAAAAAGAAATCAAGTTATTTGTCAAGTTGAAGGTCCCTCCCAGAAAAAATCTCAGTGCCCATCAACTCGAAACCAAGTTTCTGATTAGCGAAATGACTTTGTGATCGATTTGGAATAATGCTATAATTTCTTCAAAAGAAATCAATTCCCCCAGCCCTGATGGAATCATCTTCTTTCACTCAACCCTTGCTTTGCAAGCCTGGCACACAAGCAAATGACGTTTTGCTGCCAGGCACCAAGACCAAGCAACCACACAGAACAGAAAGTAAAAAAGTATTTTGCAATATTTCAAGACAGACTTACGCAGAGTGCAAAATCAGCCAATTGACTCATATAAGGGAGTCCATTTTATATAAAATTGTAGCTGTCAAAAAAAGTCAACTAACCAACTAAAATTAGCAAAAGTGACTTTCCCAAGAGTCAATTTGACTTCTTTAAAGGAGTCCAGCATTTCAATGAGTCGATTTGACTCTTGGGTAGGTCACTATTACTCAACTAGTTGGTCGGTTGAAGAATTGATATTGGATTCTAGTATAGAGAAAAACTCTTTTGGAACATGAGTCAACATTGTTTCTGGTCCCTCCCTTTCCCTTTTTAAGTCTAAAAGTGAATTATAAGTCATCATATTGTTATCCATTAGAAGAGCAATCGTGACTTTTTAAATCTACAATAAATGTTTTTTATGAAGATGTTATTGTCATTGTAGTACCCCCCCCCCCTTAAAAGACAAATACTGACAAATAGAGTGCATTTTGATTCCCTAATTCAAGCAATTTATTCTTGCAACTTCTTTCAATGGACAGATGACGAAAAGAGAAAAAAATGCAATATGGCAACATAATAGAATTATCTCAGATAAAAAAAATGATTGAGCTCATCTTTTTCTTTGTAGTGTTCTTTTCTGGTTCCGAATTTTGATGGATGTATTTTGAAGCTGAAGACTTTTTTTCGTTATGGTAATACCAGTCCGTCTTTCAAATTTTGGATTACCATTATGAGGGGAGTGATACAGACTCCAAGACATCCCATAAACCTACTTCCGTCAAAACTGAGATACGTAGGATGAAGGGAACATGAAGGGATTGTAAAGTCCAAGAAATAACCCCTCCTCCCCTACCACTGTTAATATGCTAATTGTTATTGGGCCAATGACTAACCAAAATCTTTTTACAGGATCTGCTCACTTATAAGACCTCTTCTTTGGAAACTCATCAGAGTGTGAGGGTGTGTTTGATTTTGTGAAGATTTTGTAATATTGCTTTAAGATAAATTAATCTTCTTAGATAGAATACACATTAAAAATGATGTGTATAAATTATGCATTTTGCTCATTTATGATCATGAATGAAATTGAAAATTATCACTCAGACACTATAAAAACCAGAGTTTATATAGAAAAATATTTTAATCATTCAAACTTAAAACCATGACATAGTTGCAAAATAAATGTGTTCATACTATGCATTAGGTAAAGGAATAAGGCATATTTTTTGTCCTGCAGTACTTTCCACACCTCATTTCCTTGAATCATAATGGCATTCTTGTAGGCTGTCAACTGACAATGATTTTATCACATTTTGCAATTTCCGAGATGGAATCTTTGATTAAATGCATAGAATGTTCACCTGTTGACAAGAGCCATCGTAAATGGATTAGGAGTTGGTTAGAATTATCGAAAGCTATTTTCTCATGGTTGTGTCCTTTGAATGAAAAATGAAGAAAGGCCAAGAGGGTTTGAGGTTTTTTTCTCAAGAAATGACAAATTTGTGATGGCCAATATCACTTTGATGGCCAATGTCATTTTGAAAGTAAGGTACAATGGGGGATGTTTTTTTGTTGAAAAAGTTTTAAGATATTGGGGATTTTGTTCCTTTTTATGTAGGAATGATGGATGATTGTTTTTTCCTAGTCACATCAAATAGTTCTTTTTAATAATCATTCAAGGTTTATTGTATCATTCTATGGTAGTGAAGGTAGAGCCACATCTTTTTTTTATATTTTGTATATACTGAAACAGGGACATTCTTGTTTGGGACAGTTCTATTTACATAAAGTGTTAACTGATTGTAAATATTTTTTGACATGTTCCATTTAATTAGGTATTTTACAGATAGATTAAAAAAGGGTTACATAGTGAATTCATCTGTAAAATCAAGAATGGAAAGCTTGTCTTATAATGTGAAACTTTATCATCTAACAGAAACCCAACTCACCAATAAAGATATACATTATATCATCATAAAGTTCATACAAAAATATATGTGCAATTCAATCCAATGCAATCAAAACCAATACTATAAAATCCAATCTGATCTGATCCAAGCCTATACAGCACAATGCAATGCAATGATATTCCATCCAATCCCAAGAAATAAAAGACATTTTTTTTTAAATTTATAAAGATATAATAAATAATACCTAAACTTACCATCTTTATTCATTCCCATTTGAAGACATTTCTTCAGCCTGCAAGCCTGACACTGGTTTCTGTGGGCCTTGTCAACAACACACATTCCTGTTCCAGCCTGACATCTGTTAAAGTATCAAAAGAAACTATTATTTTGATGTGTTGTTTATGATTTTTTTTCTTAAAAGTGTAAAAAATGCAATTCAAACTTTAAACAAAAGGCACTACTATCCCATCTCTCAACCTATTTTATTTTAACTAATACCTCATGATTTTTGGAGAACAGTAGAATGTTTTAGTACAAAGTGATAATTGTTTCTCACCTATAAATAAGCTTCCTTCTGACACTTCTTTTAAAGAAGCCACTGCAGCCATTGCAGGCAAGTATCCCATAATGCTTTCCACTGGAGGTGTCGCCACAGACCACACATTGGAGTCCTGGGGAATTCCTTTTGATGGCACCAATGTGACCTTGAAGAGGAGAGCCTGGAATTGCTGATACAGGTGGTGGTGGGCTGGCTACAGCTGAAATGGTGGTGCATCCAAAAGTAAGAGGTGGTGGAGGGGAACCACGCCCCACAGAGACAGGCTCTGGAGATGGAATGGGGGAGTCTTCAGGTGAAGTGGAACCTATTATAAAATAAATGAATAAAGTAGTGTGATGATATGCCCTGTGTTAAAGGGGAAACTTTATACAGACAAATTGCTTTCAGAGTCCTGGAAGGCCCTTTAGTTCCTCACCAGCCTCATGGTGAACTAGCCAATAGACTAAGCCTTTATCATAGCAGGTATTTGCCACATAACAATCAGTCAAGGATTATAGCTTTGAATAGAGGCAATGCTATCTTTTACATAAGTAACCAGCATACTGTTAATACTATCCCCCCCCCCCCCAATTAAAGGTACAATTATCTCTTCAGAAATGTTTCAAGGAATATATAATTTGACTCCAAAAACAACTTTCTTTGTCATACTTGATGTGTATAATTATTCTATTGTGTAAATAATTAACTTTTTAGTTTATGACACTACACATGAGTGACCAAGGTGAAAATAGACAAAGTTCAATCTTATGTATAGCCCTGTGTTTTTCCTGCTGTTTTCACTATACTTATACATTTTCCATAACTATAGAGTTTTATGTCGCTACAAAGTATGACTTGTATATACATGTAAACAGTTCACTGGTATATGATGTATCATGAAAAATTATGGACTCCAATTCTAGAGCCACAGCCACCATGGCTGCCACAGATATGTGCAGGTTCTTAGCTAGCCCCATACATTTTCCCATAACTCCATCTATTTGATACATTACAACTTGTAATACAAGAGTCAACATAAGGGCAGGTCCGAGACCCCCAGATAATCAAGGCAGACCCCCAGATTCTTATTGTTAAGGGACGGTGGATTTTTTTCTCCTACTGTCCTATGTATAGAGAAATGTACATAGTATGAATTATAGGTCCTCCTGGTATAGTGCAAAAGCAAATTCTTTTTGTTGACCCCATAATTGAAGTTGGACTCACCACTTCGGCTCAGATCGACAGGCCTATTGTTATTGATGCTGTGACTGCTATGTAAATAGTCTGATTCAATCCTCTCCATTCTGTCTAGGATCGGAAGGGAAGGTCCCATGGATCCAGGGGGACTTTCAGGTCTAATCCTTGAGGGTGATGCAGAGATCATTGGTCCTACAATGATAAAAAGAAGAAAGATTTTCTTAGACGCTGAATCATAAATGCTATATCAAAATAAGGCTGAAACAAAACACTTATATCCTATTCCATGTTATAGTCTCACATTAGCTTTTCCATGTAAAGCCCCATTAAATAGCTTAATTGCATATTTTAACACTTTTATTAAAAAACTTTTTTATTGATAGATGCTCTCTTGTGACATCCTGGAATTGTCAACATCTTCATAAAAGTTACCTGTAGATTATGAAGTGATATATTATTTAATATCTAGCCTACACGCTCAACTATACATGGGCTATCAACCGATTTCCTTATCCCTAATACTCTTATCCACATATCTTACCTATAAAAATTAAAATCCTACAAAACCCTTGTCACCCTACCTTGAAGAATCATGATATGTCTCCTTTTAACTCCTGTCTACCCTAATGATATTGTACAAAAACTGCCCCTTACAGCCTATCTCATTGCAAATGAATGTCAAACAGAACTGACACACCTTCAAAAATCAAAATACTTGCTGCAGAACTAGTTTTTTTACAGTCAATAATAGCATGGATAATCATTTCTCTTCATCTGTTGAGTTATTTTTACCTTAGGCACGCGTTTTTGTTGATGATTATACACCTCTCCACCTTAATTTGTTTTGTCATATGATAAGATGAATAGAATCTGTCTAAAGATCAACAGAAGCATGAGATGTCTCAATGATATTTAGGTATTACCACCTACACATACAAACAAACATTTTTTCTTCACTTTTCAGAAAAGATACAAACCCTTGTTAACAAAGCAGATCTCATTTCAAATGGATTCTTCGTCTCTATTCGTAATTTTCATCTTTTTGTGTGATATTTGATCTTGTCAAATGAGCCTTTTTAATACAACTGATCCCTCCCTTTGAAAAGGACCATAGAATTGAATGGGGCCCTGGATTCAATTTGACCATTCAAATGAAAGTGAACTTTGTAGAAAAAAAATATTAAACTTTGGAACTTAGTTTTTGAGATAATTTCTTACCTCATACAACGTTTCTGCCTTCACTAAAGATCATTCACATGATCAAGGGCTTTTAGTGAAGGCAGAAACATTGTATTAGGTCAGAAATTATCAAAAAAAACTATGTTCCAAAGTTGAATAATTTGGAACCAGTAACATATTTGGTAATGTAGTGATTTTTTTGTGGTTGATCAAAACCAATCTTTTTCATGCTTACATTGTTTCAAATCTAAAAATCCGCATTAAATTATAATCAATATCGTGACCTGAAACCTAAGGTGGTAAGTTTTTTAATTCCAAACCTACCATTCCATTCTAGATGATATTTTTGAAGTAGATCTGATATACCTTAAATGTAAAGTCATGCACCTTTTTCAGTGATTAAACAAAACATTGTATTGATTTGTTAAATCAAATTTAGAATTAAAATGGGATAAAAATAATCAGCTTAAACTTCAACAATCACTTTCGATCTAATCTATGAGGTTTTGTGAAACACTCTAAAGAATAAAAGATTGAAAGAAAGTTATAAATAATCATTCTGCACCTGACTCATTGTGGTATCAATGGCGAGGCAATGTTAAAAAGAAAAAAGTCTTTACAAACGATTAAAAAGGTATAAAAGTATCTTCTAACTGACATTGGGTGGGATTTTTAGTATTTGTACAAGGGTATCATCATCAAATATATCTTCTGTTGTCACTTCGTGACAAATTTGTTGCAAAAGGTCTTGTCTTTGGCTCGGAATTCTTTCAAATATCAAACGTCACGCCTAGTTCTGCAAGCTGACAAAGCCGGTTAGATGTGGCTCTGCCTCTAAGCCAAATACACCTTAGACTGACTTCTCTTAAAAAGGTGACGAACTTTTGTGTAAAGATCAACAAACAAATATTTCCCCACCAAACTAGCAAATATTAATAACAATCCCATTAAAGCATCGTTAGAGAGCTGCTTTTCTATCAACATGTTTTCTTTAAAGATAAGACCTATTGATCATGAAATAGATGCTGGAGGAGGGGGGGGGGGGCAGGCCTCATTGTATTAAGGTAGCAAAACAGGTTAAGCTCTGTTACCAATAATTTGAGGGTTTTTTTTTATTGAAGCTATAAATATGCTCTAAATTAAGCTTGTTTTTGTATTTTGATATTTTGAAAATTGGAGGAGTTGATTCATTTCTGATGAGGATTTTGTGAATTTGGGGGTTTATTTTCATTGTGTCAAGAAAAATTGATTTAATTAGAATTTTTCTTTGGGGAATAGCTCAAGAATAAGGTGTGGTTCAGAAGATGTATGAGTGGATAGGTTTTCTCCAATACTTTAGGGCTGCATACCCATTTACGCCATTGTGTTTCGCTGCCTTAATGAAAATTAGCTACACCAATGAATGCAAAAGTGCACAACATCTGAGGCTATGTGGACGTGCTCTATCTGTCTTTGGTATCTTAACATGATGACGGTTCTTGTGGAATTAAGAAATATATTAAGAGCTTTTAAATCCCCCTAATCTCTAATAAGTCTTACATCAATGGTTCTGATCCAATACCAAAGTATTTATTGAATCCAAAATCAAACGATAGCTATGAAAGCGACTTCGGAATTATTTCTGAAGCTAACAGAGTTAATTTCTATTACGTTATACAGAGAAAAAATTAAAACACAAGAAAATTAAATTTCTCATCATCCAGATGGAGTATTTATCAGATGGTAAATATTTTTTTTTAAAGATTTTTTGATTCAAACCAAGTGAACCCTTTTATCTTAGCTTCTGAGACCAATTGTAATTATTTCTAACAATTACTTTGTAATGACACAGAACTGTAATTATATACTTGTCCAGAAGAATAACTTTATCCCAGGATCTCTTTGAATTCAAAACAAACAATTCAAATGCTTAGAGGTTTCCCTGGCAAAATTATGTCACTAACTCCACTCGATAAAAAAATACCAAGCAAATGTCCAAGATAGTAAGTCCTTGATCAGCAGTATTATACCCTATTTCATAATGTATACTCATAAAGTAGATTTTCCATATCAAAGTCCCATTAGAAAGGTTTAAATGACCTTTTTTTACTTCTTGTAATTAATGATTTAATAGTTTCTAAATTGAATATTGTTCATTATTTTCACAATAAATTATTTTAAATATTTTTCACCTTGAAAAACCTTGGAACTATAATTCATATAAAGGGCATTTTTGAATCAAATTCAATTTTTTTTCTTCAAATTACTGGATGCAATTTGACATCATCATGAGACTGTCACTGACTAAACTTAGTTTGTTTTTCTAAAAAAAAATTCAATACAGGTTTCTATTTCAAAAGTCATTGTTGGTATTTTTTTACAACAAATTATCACTTATTTTTTCCACTACATAAACACTATAGTTGTTTCAAAATAACCACATAGCTTTAAACAGGCATTCCAACCAGCACATCTTAAATCACCTTCTAAACTCATTTACACAAACACACTTTGAAAGATCAATTTATGTAATTGCTAGTTCTCGTTATAATTGTAGTTTTGTAAACCCGCGACACCATTCATTATTCTTACTACAAATCCCAGCTCTTGGCAATTTCCAATGCAGAACTTCAAGGGCCAATTGTGAAAAGGTTGTTAACCACATGCTTTGTATTGTTATGGCCTCGTGCCGAAATCTGATCTGTCGACACATTTCAGAAAGAGTTAGTAAAAATTACACAATGATTTGAAAGAAAAGTACATTTCCTTTCCTATGTATTTCCCAATGAAGAATTAATTGTTTAATGTACAACAAAAAGCAAAGCATGTTCACCTTTTAGATGCTAAACTATCAATCATTTGTTGTGTGTTTAAAAAAGCTTTCTTATGTCTGATAGTACAGCTGGAAATGTATGAATTCACATTTCCTTCTGTAATTAGATACTGTACTAAGCTAACTTTTCAGTCACCTGATATTTTCTTATGTCATCAACATGCAATATCATAATTTGGTGATTGATATATGTTTTAAGCAAAAGTCTTTGCATAATGCAGGGACTTTACCATCTGGATTGAAATGGGATCAAATGACACTTACATACAATGGATGTTTTAGAAAATAAAATTGCTCAAGACATCAGTCACATCACATAGAACAATTAATCACTTCATTTTTATATTTAATTGCCATTTAGACTTGTAAGTAATGATTCATGGACCTTTTCCATAGAATGTACACAAGTATCTGAAATAAGCTATATATTTATATCCTAAAATAGCTTTTCCATGTTAAAGCTTATGTTTAAACCCTATTAGAAAGCTTAAAATTAATTGCAATTTTTAGCACTTGCAAGAAAAAAATCTTTCTTATAACAAACGATTAGTTTCTACATTAAATAATGGTCATTTTAGAAAGATTTAGAGACAAGGGCCAGAAAATAGTCAGCAATATACAGTGCCATCTGGTCATCCTTATTAGAACCAAGTCATTGAGAAAGTAATTCAATTAGGTTTAATTATAGAAGGGCTTAACCAGGATCAAGTGAATATTCTTAATCTTTAACGCTAGCTTTGACACAATGGCATCAATGTGCCATACTGCGTTAACATTTGATAGGATTTCACTCAAATGTATCTATTCTTTTCCGTCGCGCAATACACTTTTTGTCAGGTCTTTATTGGAAATTAAATTGTTATGCATGAAGTAAGATGTCACTTTCTAGTTCTTGCATACCTTTGTATGGTGGTATTATTATTTTTTTTTCCTACACAACAGGTCCTATTTTGTCACTTTACATTTTTATTTTTCATGTTTAACATGGGCTTGATCAATAGCTCATGCAGCAGAGAGAAAAAAAATCAAACCCTATTAAAAATTCATCATTTAACAAAATAGCAAGCATTTACACTGTCACAATGAATAAAGATTTTGATGATAATTAATTCATACTTTCAGATTGTTCATTCTTTGGGGATTTTATGACTTAAATGAGATGATCACTTAAAGTTTTTAGTGTAAAACATTTACCAAAAATCATACGATCAAATGAAAAATTCATAGAAGCTTTTAATTCTTATTATTTCCTCAAAGCAATTAACATGTTTAATGTGTAAATGCTTTGTTTTTTGTATTAAATGTACTCATCTTACATTTTATCATAAATCAAACAAGTGAATTATTCAAATGTCACAGATTACTAATGGATTTTTTCAGACCCATACAAAGAACATCACCATTTACTGCACAGAATTTTTTGATCTCTTGGGAGGTTTTAATTGCATACCTGTTTTTTCTTTCTTTTTTCATGTATCAAAACTGCTTTACTGATAATATCAATCGCTGTGTTTAGAACTAAGACACCCCTTTTCGAATCGATTTAAACCTCCGTTTTCAAACCACTCTGGATTGAAATGACTCTTGAGTTTGAATTTGTTTCTAGAAATTCATTTGAGAGGAAAAGGGTTTAAGTCATTTCAAATAGATTGGAAAAGGTGTGTCAAACCACAGCCAACATCTTAAGAATTATATTCCTAGCTTTGAGTTGTATGAAAATATTGAAAAAATTGATGCAAATTAAATTATGCTTGGAAAATACAACAAAAAGTGGTGATCAGTACTTTTACATTGGTATGATATCACAGAACATATGTTTTATAAAAGATTTTGGAGAAGAATAGAATGTGCAATCATTCATCATGCTAAATAGACTATTAAAAAAATTAAAGGTACCTTTTCGGCAGAAATAGTGTATGATTTTTGCAATTTTTTCATAAAATAAAATATTGATTATATTCAATCACCAAAATGACAACATATTTGCTGCATTAAATTGTGGATATCAATCTTACACATCTAAATTAATTAAAAAATCCTGAATATATAGTGTCATGAAATTTATATATGCATATCACAATTTCACCAAATTAATGAAATTTGAAAGTTTTATGATTTATCATTTAACTAATGATATTGGTTTGCCAATAAAACCATGGTCATCGGTCATTACAATGGAGATGTTATGACTTTCACAATTAAATAATTCATAATATGTACTCCCCTTTATATATTATTTACGTTTACAAGTTCATCATTATAGTGTATTTTCACAAAGGATACAATGGTAAACAGATCATTATAATTCAATTTCAATTTATCAACAATCAATCAGTTTATAATTACAGTGTTTAGTCATTAATTTGTCAAAGTTTATCACTTTGATATTTACGTTGCTTTTGAAGCCCTATCTGAGTGGTTTTACACCATTACCTACCTATCACTTGGACATTTAATCAAAAGTCAATGTAATATGTATGAGTTATTTAATTTTGAAATGATACTGTCCTTTTGTTTGTTTCTCTAATTCATTGATTATCCATCAATTAATTGGACGTTTCATTGTCCATCTGAAAACCAACAGTTTGTCATTTGGCAGCAGTCAGGTTCATCATCTAAGCCTTGACCATTTGCCCTATAATTATAATTATCAGTGACGTTTTAAACAAGACCCCCTACCTGCCTTCTTCTCTAAATTAATTACCATTTTTAATTGTTTTAAACTAAATGTGAAGAGAGAAACCATTGACCTTTTAAAAAAGTAAATTTTTGGTAAAATAAATTATTCAGCTTTGGAAAAATTTAAGAGATAATTTCTTACCTCATACAATGTTTCTGCCTTCACTAATTCAGAAATGATCTCTAAAAACTTTGTTCCAAAGCTGAGTAATTTATTCTACATAATTATGGATCTTGCAACCAATAACCTATTTGCTAATATTTTTGGTTAAATTCAATGATGTAAAATACAATATATTATGAAATATATTTGAACTGAATTTCATCCTAATTACTTTTATGCTTGAACAGAATCAAAAACTCCCCTCTAAATACATGTATATAACAGACTAACTTCTTTTGTTGAAAAATGTCACGATTTCTTTGTGTGTGTTTGACAGTATTAAACAAAATCAATAATTACATGTTATCACAAATAAATCAATAAACACTGTTATGAAATATTTTTGAACTGATTTCATCCTAAATACTGTTATGATTGCACAATATCAAAAACTACCCTATACATATCTAACAGAATTACTTCTTTTGCTGAAAAATATCACGATTTCTGTGTGTATGTGTGTGTGTGTGTGTGTGACAGATCAATATATAATACCATATTGTTTTATAACTTTTTCTCACAAAGATAATTTGAAACACCCACCAGGAGCAGGAGCTTTTGATAGAAATCAACAAAAGGAACAATACACAATCAACAAT
>JAVSBT010455322.1:0-10944 GCA_033118115.1 Pharyngocirrus eroticus
TGACTTTTATTTCAAATGTTGATGATATTAATACATGTGTGGTTCCATTTGTAATCAAGTGGTCAAAACTAGAGAATGCTTGAGCATCATGTGAATCTATAAATTTCCATTTGGAATTCAGCCGTGTTTAAACAAAGATGAAATTAGACTTGAACTTAATCAGGGAACCAGACTGACACTAAATGGCTGATATCTATTCAAGAAATCAGCAGCAATAAAGACAATTATTCAAAGTCCTTTTATTTTGACGGTAGTGCATGAGGTCAAGATATCAATAAGAAGAAATACTTAAATGACCCCTATCAGAAAATGCTGCTATCATTATTGTTATTATTTTCATCATCATCATTATTATTTTATCATTTTTATTATTATTTTAATCATTTATCATTGTTTTGTTATTGTTGCTACCACATGTGACTGTCTTCTATCTCTGTATTACAGTTGAAACATTATTAACTTTCACACAATAGATATTTTCATGCATTCATGTCACAAAAATTAATAAAAATATTGCTTTGGGCAAGGCTGTCTCAGAAATAATATCTACATCAAATGCTTGATATTCATACTAGATTGAACTACGGTGAAAACACCTTTTCTATAGAGCTCTTGTATAAGCATTTTCCCTTTAGTTTTTACGTTGTACTGCCTGTTGGTTGTCTGAGATATTTCTTATGTACGTCAGGTCAGATATGCTTCCCCAGGGAAATCAGGGGGTGGAGAATTCACAATTCTGTAACAAAACTATAATGGAACCATCAATTCCAAGTCAAAGTCCTCACCACTAACGAGTAGTGGCTATATGCATGCTTCAAATTTTAACTTCATTAGGAAATACCTGAATAGGAGACTCTAGATAGGTTTATGTTTGAATTGAAGAAGAGAACATGAAAGAAGGATGCATTGGTTGACTACCGTTTTGCAATAGTTTCAACAAGAGAAATGTACAGAAAAGTTAAATTGAAGATTGTAAAAACTAGAGAAACGTTGAATGATGAATTTGTGATTGTTTTGGGGGCACTATGTATGCTGCGATTTTAGTCATTTTACGTCATAGTAAAATTGCAAATGGTAACATTTGCTGGTGAAAAGCTTTTCTTGGAGGCTGACAAAATCCCAGCAAATTTACAGGAAATATCTCTTCTTTTTCAGTGTCCATTACACCTTTTTTGATGACAAATCCTTTTTTACAGGCTAAGCATTGATGATACTTAAATTGGTCAGTGTGGGGTTCCAGGTTGTCTTTAACAATATGCTTTGCACATATTTTTGCATATGTAAAAACTGAATATGAGTATGTTGTTGACCTAGATTTCTTCCTTTTAGTGGTTATACAATCAATTTGTTTGATCGTAGTGGTATCTATTGACCTAGTAGGTCTCAAAAACTCTTCATATAAGGTTTTTATATTTGTTAAAAATGAGTATGAGGTGTTTAAAAATATTGACAGCATTCACCATGAAAGGGGCCTTTATGAAATGCTTGTGACAGAGTTATGAACCTCTAACACAGAAATTCCATTCTCTGGTCACAATGCCCTTTTCTCCATGTCATGTCATCGAATGACACATTGTTCAGACACCCCAAAAAAACTTGCTTCCGGGTGATTTCTAATGCATACAGTCTTACAGACCCAGGGGGTTAATGTGATTTATAATTCACTTAGTAATATGATACTTATAGGTATGTAGTTCTCTTATCGTATACTTACAAGGTGTTCTTTATTCTGCAACATTCGTCAGTCAAGTTTGACATTCAAGTGTGTCGCTAGGTCAGTAGGCATCATGTGATATAACTTAGTCGTGTCAAAAACCTAGTTACGATGTAGAAGGAGTAAATCAAACTCTTCATGACTGAAAAAATTAGCCTACTTTACCTGAGCCTGAGGATAAAGAAAGTTTTAAGAACTGAATATGTCCTACAGTATTGTTCACCTAGATATCATCCTGGAAAAGGTGAAGGTTATACAAAAAATAGTTTGGCTGCAGCGGTATTGAACGTATGGTTCCACAATTTTGTACAAAGACATATTAAAGCAACCACATAAATGGGGGGGGGGGGGGGTATACCACTAGTCCACTACCCTATACTTTATACCAGAACTCTTAAAGCAATTTGTCTGAAAGAGGTTACTACTTTAAAGTACTTGCACCAAATATGAGGAATTGGTATACTACTACTTTATACTTTATTCCACAAACTCTTAAAGCAACTGGTGTAAAAGGTGCAGGCGTTTAAGAATTAAGAGAACTCATGGATAAATATGCTGGAAAGGTATTGTAAAAACTGTCTGTGTTTTTGCACCTTTCTCAAATGTAACTCTATTATTTCTGAAAACAACTCTCAATTGATCTATAGAACAAAATGTTTGTTTTACATTACCTAGATACATTAGTATGAATCGATAACTTGTATTGGTGTGAATGCTATAACCCAGATCCTCAGTCGTACTACCAGGCCTATCAACCAATTAAAGCATCACAGGAAGCATCTGGACCTTCCAATTGACCACTCACCAATTATTACAAATAAACATTAGGCCAAAAAAGTACAACATTCTGTTTGCTGTTTTCC
This sequence comes from Pharyngocirrus eroticus, assembly GCA_033118115.1. Classification (NCBI taxonomy): domain Eukaryota; kingdom Metazoa; phylum Annelida; class Polychaeta; family Saccocirridae; genus Pharyngocirrus; species Pharyngocirrus eroticus. The sequence continues at coordinate 2,578 of JAVSBT010455322.1, forward strand.
TAGCATTCAGATTGATTAAGAACAAATCAAATTCATTTTCTTTCTTTTTTTTTTGATACTCTAAACAAGATGAAAAATGTTAACAGAGACAGAGAATACATAATTATGCAGATTTATGTATAGTTTTCAACATTTATCTGGATCTTTTACATGCCTAGAGATAATATTGGTGACATAGGACCTTGGGGTTTGGTCCCATTTGAGTGTAATCACCATAATACTACTAAGAAATTGTAATGTTGAAGTCAAATACTAGCTCCTCAATCTTTAGTATTAAAATATTTACCCTTCCTTTTGTTAGTCCATGACTCTTTTGCATAATGAATAATTTTCATTTCATTTATCTTTCAGATTGTTTGTGTGCAAAAGAAGAAGCCAGCAAAACATGACCTAAAATTCTAGTATTAATCTCATAGCTTCACAGAATTACAAAAGAGGCATTGTAAACTTCACTGGCTTGTTTTTTCTTTTGTGTTGACACTTTTGACCACAGAATGTAAAAGGCAATGCATCATAATCTTGTAGACAGATAGAAGAAAAGACAAGTTTGAGATAAAACTCATCATACCACAGAAATTTGTATTGACGGCGGCGAAGACATCCATTGTACCCAAAACCCCTATCATCAGCATTTTTTTTTCAAAACTGAAATCATCTTGTGTCTTTGACATCTATTTTCTATGTTCAATTACTTCAACAGAAGCCTATACAAACAAACAAAGACCTCTTGTGTTTGAGTATGGTGTCCCCATTCTGATTGATGGCATCGCTGAAAGACTTTTGAAAAAGCCAATGCATGGATGGATAAAAGAAAAATGGCATAAAATTTCAAGCTATTTCCTTCGTATCGTATTAGAATCATTGAATGTCTGAAATCTATGGAGAAATACATTGCCAAACAAATAATGCTATTGACTACTTAGGGATTATGTTATAGATTCAGTTTTGTCTTTCAACTCCTAGAAATCCATACTTAAAGGGCTTAGAGGAATATTGCAATATTTGCACTCTGCATTTTCATTTAAAGTACAGTTTTTCTCCAGATTTTTTAATATTTGACTATAATACATCTAGACTGTTTACAATAGCCTTTAGGATTGGAAAAGTGTTTGAACAAACTGTTAAAAGCAAATCCTACAAACAACTAATCTTCATTGCTATTGACAAATCTACTGAAGAAGAAAAAAAGAAGGGAGGAGGTGATTTTTTATTCTTGCAGTGTTTTGAGGTGACTTTAAAGGAATGCTAGTGACATGATCAGTTATGCTGCAGGATGCTTTCACTCTATTTCACAAGAAATTAATGCTGTTTCATTGATAAAAATGATTCCTAAGGAAAGAGCAAGAGTGTTTAAATTATTTCTTATCATTCTTGTTTCTGCCGCTGTCTTTTATTTTGGTTCAACGATTCATACAATGAATGCACACAACCTGACTTATGATACAAATGATAGAATCAACATTAGGAAAATCTCAGTGATACCTGACAATTTTATCATGCCAAACAACAAGTTTGAGCCCCATGAAGTTACAACAACAACGACAACAACAACAACAATGACAACAACGACACCGAAACTTCACCCTGACTTGCCTTTGAGTGTTTACCATGCTCTTTTGGATCGCAATACAAGTGGATATTTAGTGGGCAACAGCTCACATCTTCAGTATTATCCCTACCCAGATGTTGTTGATTTAAGGGTTATCATCTTGACATTTGATCGACCCAAATCTCTTCTCAAATGCCTTCAATCATTGCAAAACACAGATTTTCTCAATGACAGTGTTGCTATAGAAGTATGGATTGACAGAGGCATGGATGGAGAAATTAGCAATGCGACACATGAACTGGCACGGCATTTTGATTTTACTCATGGGGTTGTGCGTGTCCATGTTCAGCCGCAACACTCAGGGGTGCAAGGACAATGGACTAATACATGGAGACCTTCAAAAGGAACCAAAGAAATTGGCCTTATACTTGAAGATGACATGAGTGTGTCACCTTTTTTTTGGAGATGGTTGAAAAGATCACATGAATTTTATTTTCATCGGACAGATTTGAGTGGAATAGGGCTTTCACATCCAGGTATAGCCCATGCTACAGGTCAACATCTCTCTGTTCCAAATAATTACAATATTTATCTATATCCTGTGATATGTACATGGGGGTTTTCTCCAAAGGCTGAGAAATGGAGACAATTCCAAGACTGGTTTTATCATGTAGAACAAAAGAAAAACTTTCTACCATTAGTGCCAGGAATTCTACCAACAAAATGGTTTCTAGGAGAGAGAGAGCTGGGTCGTGAAAGACTTCTGTGGGAAATGTGGCATATCTATTTTGCAAATGCCCACGGCCTTTATACATTACTTTTAAATTCTCATAAAGATTGTGGACTTATGGCAGTAAATCGCCACGAGAGAGGGGTCCATGATCAAGGAACAGCTATTGGTGCTAAAGAAGCTCTTTGTCAACAATGGAAAAACCATTTCATTGAATTTCCCACATTGACTCCAAAATTAGGCTATAATGGAATTGTAAAAGGATTTGATTGATGTAAGATAATGTAATTAACATCTCTTTGTTCAACTTTTATTGAGTTTTTCCTGCAGTGTTTAAAACCTCAATTATTGCAGGTATATATGTAGAAAAAGAGTGGATAACCGAGTGTCTGCACTTTTGTGTTCTGTAAAGATGGAATGTTTTTGTAAAACTCTCTTGATGATGGCTATCAAAAGTTCCAAATGTAAGGAACTGCAGTGATTGTCAAAATGGAAATATGATATGTGATCTACATATCAACAATAAGGAAAAAATACTTCACAACAGTTTCACAATTCCTTCCCTTTAAATAGTTTCAATTTAATTGGGGGGGGGGGGGGTACTTTATGTATACCCTTGTTATTTATTTTTGTCTGGACAGAATTTTTAGAAAAATACATATCTTAAGATTTGTTTTGTATGAATATATATACTGGTAGAAGGTAAATCTTCAAAAGTTTTAATTTCAGGTGAAAATAAGTAATTTTCAAAAGATAAATCCACTAGTGTACAGGAAGAACAGAAATATATTGCATAATGGGAGATTTTATATACATGCTGACCAGTGTTTGGAAAAAATGTGAAACATGTATACAAAGAAATAAACATAAAATTTAATTTTTAAAAAAACTGCATTGTTCATGATTAAAATCTATTACAAAAGGGTTTATTCCTCTCTTTCTTCTGATCTCAATCCAGCCAATCTGTTTCTTCTAGGATTCAATTACAAGGACTTTTGGCATGAAAGTTTGCATTGTTTTAAACACTGTAACAATGCAGGGTGTTCATCTCTGTTCCATCCAGTTTTGTCTCCTCTCACCATGCTCACATCCATGCATTTTGCTTCTAATTTTTCATACTGTAAATGATATCCATATCTTTTTAAAAAAACTTGAAGAGGGATTTTGTTGTCCCTATTGATAGATAGCTGAGAGATCAGTTGACTCATCTTTCTGCTTAATCAATGCAAGGATTTTAGAACATCATCAATCCTAGGGACAGATAACTGCTATTGATCATAACTACGAAGACTGTTTAATCCAATATCCTTATAACTTGTTTTTTGCTTAAGCGACAAATTCTAGATTACAGATTATCACTTTCATCGCCTTGTCATTCAGATTATCTCAACTTTCCAAACTCTATGATTTAAGAGAGCTTTGATGACTTCATTTAGATCTTCGGTTACATGGTCTTCTACCTTGTCTCCCTCACTCAATTCAACAGCTTGAAATAGAGAAACACATTTGAATTTAACAGCCAGTGGCATTCCTAGCAGATAGATCTCATGTCCACAAAAGGTATAAAATAAGACTTATAGCTAAGGTTAGACTTACACTTTAATATTGTAGAGGGATTTTGTTTAATGGTACATTGGTACAAGTCATTTGAAAAAAAGGGGATTCCTCTAGAGCACCACAGAATACATCAAAACAGTAAACCATACTACATGTACTACTCTAACTGCAGAGACAATTAAATCCATCACAAATCCTTGTATTTTACTTAAGTGACAAATCCAGATTACAGATGATCACTTTCATTGCCTTGTCATTTAGATTATCTCCAAACTTCACAGACTCCAGTCAAAGAGGGCTTCTATGACTTCATTAAAATCTGCTATCTTTTACATGAATCCCCCCCCCCCTCCCCCCCCCCCCCCAGCTTCACAGTTTCGAATAGAGCAACACATTTGATTTGCACCAGGTCTACTTTTGGGCAAACATACGTTTTTCAAGCACATGTAAACATTGAGTTTTGTCATGTTTTAAAACAATTGTTTGCTAAAGTAGACTAAGCTTATATCATCATAGAAGCTTCTGGGCTATCAGTATCACACATAGGGAAGTCCTGATCTTTTCAGTCTATTAGACAACTAATCACAAGTTACCTTTGTTTATTTGGTTGTCATTACTTACCTAAATACATACTTCTAAAACTACTTTATATTGACACATAATATGAGTTTAATAGCATTTATTTTGGTGAGAAGTTATACAGCAAAATAAACAGAGGTTACTGGTGTAAGTTGTCTACAGACTGAATGATTAGGGGCCAAAGTTCCCTTGTACAAATTCTTATTACAAGTTTTCAAACTCACATCTACACTTAATATACAGACCAAACCTCATACATCATCAGCTTTTTTCTAATGAGTGAATTGGAATCTGTAGAAATATTTAGTTTAATTGAAAACTGTCATCCCTGCCAGACAACCAATATCCATCTTTTGTCTCTTTTGTCCAAGGCAAGATTTCTTTCTAACCAGCTCAAAGTGATTCAAATCACTCTATTTCCCATTAGTCTTAGACTTCATCCCAGGCTAAAACTCTTGGTTTCATTTTATGCAATAATGGCCTATTTCTACATCCTTGTGGCATTAGACGGAATTGGGAAACATAAAAATGAAATCATTGGAGTTTTAGAATGGCACTATTCCATACAGAATTGGAAAGCTTAGTGTTATGAGCCTTTTTCCAATTGTGAAAATCTAATCAAAAAAAGGTTGCCCATTATTCTTCTATACTATCTGTGTCATTTTCATCTTCAACCTTTGCCTCTTTTTTGTCATTTCTTTTCTAATATTTGTTTTTTGGTGTTTTTGCCATTTTAATCTTCTGCTAGGCTTTTTGTGTGACCATTTTTTGTGTGTATCATTTTTCTATCTACAGGCTGTGTGCTGTCTGAAAGCTATAATTTGTCAAACTTTAAGAGAAACCATCACTTTTGTTGAGCCTCATACTCATAGCTTTATTTTGTGTACTTTTGCATATATGGGTTTTAACCTTTGATAGAAGATTCAACAAACCCCTTGTAGTGCAATTCCAAGGTAAATTGTATTCTATTATTGCCTTTTTTTTCAATATTTGCATCAGTTTTTATTGAATTGCATGCTTACTTACCAAAATGATATTTCTTAAAAATGATTTCTAGAATTCAGAAAGGAGCCATCAGATTTGACTAAAATATATAGGCATATTGTACCTTGAAAAATAAATATGGACAGAGTCTGACACTCAAAGAAAGGAAGGAACTTATAACAGCAATTGAATTGCTCAAATAATTAAATTGACAAATAAAACCCTTCTCACTTCAAAATGTCAACAGGTGTATGGAATTGCAGTATGAACCTATCTGAACATTTCAGAAAGAAAATCTTGTAATCCAAGTCAAAGACAACACCCAGAAAAGAATTTATCTTTAAGATGTAAAATCAGAGGTATGCATTATACCTATTGTAATAACATTTACTACTTATTGACATACTTAAAAGGTTTCTACTTATTGTTGCCATTGGTAGGCATATATAGCTTGACGAGGGTCTGTATCATCTAATTTGTATCACACATGTAAGATTCAGAGGATTGCTTTAAAGTTGCCCTATCAAAATTACATTTATTGACTTAAAAGTGTTCTCGACTTTTTTTTCATTGCATGATATAGCTCGATTAGGATCTGCGACACCTGAAAAGTTCTCTAAGATATCTTTCAGATGACTCCAAAACCCATCACTAATGATTCTCCTGGCATTCAATACATTTTTACATTAGCTTCATAATCCTCACGACTCACCGCCTCATTGGTAGCATTTGATTATCCGCTTCAATAGTGTTGTATTTGTGCTTAAATTGCTCCGTGTTCAAAATGGACTTTGACAATTGCAAAATATTTGACAAAGACACAGAAAGAATTTGCAAAGGTCTGTATTCTATTGCGGCATAAACTATCCGTTTGACAGAAAAGATATCAAAGCTGACATCTTGCTGAACAAATCATAACATTTTCATTAATCCTTGCAATTTTCTTGATTGATGTATGACATGGTTGGAACTCTCATCTTTCATTCTTTTTCCTATTGCTTTTCATTATCTCCCAATTTCTAAGGTCTTTATTTGGGTTGACTAGAGCTGTTGCCCTCTACTCCAACATAAAGATCTTGTGTCACTGAAAAATGTTGTCAAGGGACATTGTCATCATAAATCCTAGAACAGAACAATGCTAGGAGACAGTAAATCATAGACTTAAATCTTCTATTCAGATAGGAATATAATTGCCATGGTGATCCTTGCAGAATTTAGGTATTGCAAATTTGGTCTATAAAGTTCAGCTTTATTATGTCTGTAATCTACATGCAATCTAAAAGTCGTAAAATTCATCTAAAAAAACTCATAGACAATAGAACGACCTGAATTCTGTTTCTCTTGGGATGGGAATTTGACATTCTAAGTTTTATCACAGGGCCAATATCATGTATAATATGTAAGAAACAATGAAATGATATGAAAATATGATTTAGGTGGTATTCAATAAAAGATGTAATCCTAATTGAAAATGCATATTGCTTTATTTTATACATTTCATGTTAATAATGATTCATATATATACCTCCCCATCCCCCTATCCTAATGTTTTTTTATGTACAATCACTTTTTGTATAGCTGCTAGTGATTTAGTGATTTAAAAGTAAAACATTTCTTTTGTACACGGTTCCTCTTTTTTTCAATTTTAAGAAAATGTGTCCTGTTGAATCATCAAGTGTCCTTGAGCAGGACTCATGCCCTACTGATCAGGAATGGGTAATGAGTGACACATAGTATTTGCAGCTTGTCAATGAAAGTCCTTCAAAATGCCAAATTAGTTTTTTGACTATTTTCCAGTTGGCTTTTGTTTGTATTACAAGGAACTAGGTGGTTGCTGCTGATGCTGATGTTTTCTTTACCTTCACAAACTGATCAATATATTTATTGGAAACACTTTTTTTTGCTTTTGAAATTTAATCTAATAATGTTGTGCTTCTTGGTGATAATATACATATATTTAAGGCACAATATTATTGAAATGGTAAATAAATCTTGGTATTAACAGTTCTTCAAAAGAGAAAAGGTCCAGATTACATATATTTTATAAATAATATATTCACCTTTGGAACAAATTTGTTTTAGAGATCATTTCTTACTAGATACAAAAGTGGGTGATTCATTCTACATAATATAGGGATCTTGGAACCAATCACAATGTACCTATTTGCTAATACATATATTTTGTTATATCATTATGCGTCATAAAATATATTACATACAATGCAAAAAAGAGCATCAGATTTTCAACTACATGCCAAGCGTGTTCATTCATTACATAGTAGGTGTAATTCCAAGCTGTTTTATTCAAAGATCAATCCAAAAAATTTAAAAACTGTAGGCAATTGCAAAATTTTGTGTATTTTATATTATTATCATATGAGTGACGACTATTTTCAATTATATGCCAAGTTTTGTTCATAATCATTCATCAAGGTCGTACTGGCATACTCTTCTTTTGCAAGCTTTTCCTTTGGTGGAACTATTATCAACCGTATGATATGATATGATATGCAAAGTCATGAAATATGAATGAATTTAGATGACTCCCATGATCAGTGATTTTTGGATTTTGCAGAATTTCTCATGCAGAGCCTCTTAATCCTCTTTCCACACATATATACAGAAAAAAGGAGAAGAAGTGATTTAAAAACAATGTAATAGCATGCTAAAGAACACTTGTCATCTTTCGAAGAAAAGCAGCTGCGTTAGCGGTGGTGACAGTCTTCTATCTATTTAGAATGTAGGAATGTATGTATATAGGGAGGATGAATGTGCTGAGGGTCTCATGGAAGACCAGCTATGCTGATTGGGCGCCTTCCTTAAAGAACAGAAACAAACAAAGTAACAAAGTTTATTCATAACATGTTACTGGGGAACACTGACAAAAACGCGATTTTTACTTGGCTATATAGAGAGAAACATATGGGAACAGACATATATCTTTGTTACTTTGGGACAAAAGCATTCG
>JAVSBT010455433.1:0-16034 GCA_033118115.1 Pharyngocirrus eroticus
TGCACTGGGTGAGCCTGCGTCCTCATCGGATTTGCACATCAAAGTCACAATTTTCGGGCTCAGCTGTCAGACTACAGTAATATATGACTAAAATATTTTGAATTAAAAAGACATTTCTTATGAAGGGTAAACACAACAATACGTTGAAACATCTACAAGAATGATACTTGAAGGCCCTTTATATGTTTTAATTGGTCAAACATACCATTATGTACAAGCATATCATTCAAGAAATTACAGCTCTTTAAGTCCTTGGCCATTGTTTCCTGTACACTAGATAACATGGGATCTAGAAAGGTTTTTTTCCCACACCTCAGACATTTTGTTCCTAGACCCCTCAGTCTCACCAACATTTCTGAACCACTCATTCTCTTTTTATTCATCAACTAAAGCCGAGTGGGAATTTTACATGGGGAAACTTGTCTGAAGAAGGTTGTCTGACTAGATATTGCTAAAAAAAAATTCCAGTTGTGAAAATGATTTTTCTTACATTTTACAAATATAAATTCCTTGTTTTTTGAATTTGTCACCTTTAGTACCAAGAAACCATGTATTTAATATATGGAATACTCCTGTAGACTGCTTGGTCATTCATTATCAATACATTTAATCAAACAAAAATATGCAATGCACACTTAATGCTGCTCAGCATTACATCTAATAAAGGCACATCAATTGTATTTACAATTAGTTTTACAGCCATTATCTTTTTCATTCTATCCGTGAAGGAATCTGGAAATACACCCTATAACTATCTCACATATAAGCAAAATAGTTGATATAAATGCTTTCAATTTTCAGATAACACCATGAAGCTTTCATCTTCAGATCACACTAATCATAGGAGTTCAACAGATCCTTTATAGAATAAAAAAAAGTGATGCAATAAAATAAATGCTTTGAAAAAAAGCACTTTTGCAAGATCATTCAAGTTATATTCAATTCAATTCAATTCAATTCAAAACTTTATTTCGGATCATGTATTTGTCAAGATGAATGTATGGCCATTGCTCTGCTAGCATTTTCAGCAATTTACTGCCCCCCCCCTTCTGTTTTGCAAAATTATAAGCCATCTGTTTTTAAAATAAATTAAAATACCCTGGTATCTTTCTTCAATCATTCTTCATGGTTTCACAAAATCTTACTAGATCATTTTTACTAAATTTTACTTCATGGCTCTTTCACTCCACAAATACATCCAGAGTCTACAGCAATCCAATGCCACCGCCAGGGGTCATTTGCATGGATCCGAGCAAATGCCTGGACCCAAGATTTTTTTTGTTGACAAAGTGATTGTATCCCAGGGCCTACAATGGACAAGAACAGGAGTTAGACTGGACAGGATACTTGTCAATGTATTTTGACACAAACCTTTTAAAGAAGTTTTATACGTTTAAGCCGATACTTGTAGAAAGCTTCTAAATATCAAGCACACAATAAAAATCATTAGTGAAAATATCATCAGTTCTCGGATCCATAATGATATGAATCATTCTACTGCATATAATACCCCATCAGATGATGATATCAGATTATACAGATCTAAATGGATCTGATCTGACCATTGAGTTTATGATGATATCAAAGTGAGGACAAAAAAGCATTTAGGTAGGAATTCTCTATATTTTTGATTATAATGTAGAATGATTCATAATACAATCACACAAGTTAAGTCTATGTTTATTCTACAGAAACACATTTGAGTATATTTTGATAATAGGCTGAATTTTGCCATTGGAGTTGGTTCTCTGACAAACTTATTAACCTCTCACAATTTTGAATAAGATACCGGAAACCAGGACATTTTTGAAAACGGAATCCATTAATGGCTTTTAAATGAATAATTGTTTGGAAAATGCCTTTGTCTATCATTAAAACCTAATCTCTTAAGTCAGTCTGACACTGATTCAATTATTCAAAAAATTAAATTCTACTAATTGAAAAAAAAACACCTCAGAAATAAAAATTTTTCTTGTATTATGAAGGTAAGAATTTTCAATTGACACATACAGTGATACACTGTTTCTACTGAAATCAATTATCATCCCTTTGAATTTTTTAATAATGTTAAACTTGATCAATCTTTTTGTGATAGCAAATTGTTCTTTGACATGCACTTAGAGTCATTTTTCTCTAAAGAACACTTCCAAGAATCTTTTCAGTTTGCTAATTAATATAGTGAATACAGTAAATAGTGTAATTTCAGTGTAACCTTAGGGTTCTCTCTTAATCCATGTGGGTGTTGTAGATAAGACAGTTAGTTTCACAATTGAAAAAATATATGCCTTTCAGTGTTTCACATCAAACAACTGAATATAGCCATTTTTCATGGTCAATAGTAGACAATGGCATTATATATATCACATTTTCCAAGCTACATGATTGTGTCAAAGAATAGTTAAAGTCTGTACAGAAATGTCAATGTACTGTCATCAAATGGATTGCTGGACCTACTCTTTGGTTTATTGCTTCATATAATATATTTCAATTTAAAGCTTATTTTGAGGTGAATTTTATACCATATCAATAATATAATTATGGGATTAAGAAAAGCAATTTATCACTCTGTATGAATAAGATACTTACGCATATGTGGGCATGCACGATTTGACTCTATGCACCTTGTGGCCCAAACCCAAGTATTTGGTAAAACTTGAACAGCCTCTAATTTATCATTAACAGCATGAGTAAGCAGTTCAAACATGCTTTGACTTGCGCATACATCAGTATAGTGAACAGGAATATCACTTGTATCACTTACAGCTTGTGCCCTCTTGTGGTAAGAAGGTTTGGTTTTGAGGTGGTGTTTTGGAATTGTTTTTTTCTACAATACCAAGTAAATGGCAAAGATAAGAGTTAGTGAAACTAAATTGTGATGATGATAAAAATGATAATATTAATAGTCATAGAAAGAAAAATCGATGATATTACCAAACCAACCTTTCCTTTATCTGCCCCAATGATTAATGCAAACTATAGAACTATAATGCAAACTATAGAACAACATGTGTGCAAGAAATTCCCTGTTTGCTCAAAAAGTGATCTAGAACAAGAGTTAGAACATACCACAATATTGGGCTGTAATAAAGACATCAGATCTTGATTCTTAGAAGCTAGGAGCCGTAAAAGAGTTGTTCTGTTCAAGTAATCTGCTCCTGAATGAACATTGGTATAGAAAGTCAAACTTGGAGAACTATTCTGTTGGTCTTCAATTCTTGAACTCCGCCTCGTTAAATTTTCTAGCACCTTCTAAGGAAAAAAACAGGATTATGTTCAAGACTTTATAATATCATGTAAATATTCCATTCACTTGACAAAGGCAAATAATGATAAATGAAATTTTATATAAATTTAAAAATTATAAACATGCTCTAAAACTACTATTTGTTTTTGATAATTTGAAAGTTAAAGGAGTTGCTATAATTTGTAGATGTTTTAAAATTTTATTAAAATTTTTTGAATTTTCTATACTTCTAACAAAGGAAAATGACATATATAATAAGTGGTGAAACCAAAAATATATATATTTTATTGGTCAATTTCTTTAGATTTTCAGTCTAATTTCTTACTGATTTGTAGTTAAAGAACTCTAAATAATCTGGTCAACCATATCTTTATTCTAAGGCAGCTTTAACTGTTTCAATAACAACAGTGTCTAATGTCTATACACGTTTTATTTTAAACCACACTATCTATTGTAAATATTGATAATGTAAACAGGCCTTTACAGAGTTGAAAACCAACTTTTGACCAGAAAGAAATAATGCCTCAAACAGATTTTGAGCCCACACCACTGGCATATCAGTACGCCTAATCGCCTTGTTATAGGGACAAGGTAGCTCAGTGTACTAACACGCTGACTTTAAAGGCATTAAAGAAAAAGCAAATGTCATGAATCAGAGGGTCGCCGGTTCAAACCACGGCCAAAGCACCTTGGTGTGTCCTTGGGAAAGACACTTTATCCTTATCATCCCCACTTCACCCAGGTGTAAAATGGGTACTGGTACAGGACGAAAAATGCTCATATATAGACTGGCTATAGCTTCACTGTTAAAGTTGTGCTGTACTCTCCCCAGGGAGGATGGGAAAGAAATTAATGTGTGAGTCTGGCCATGAAAAATTATAAATAAAATGTATATTAAATGAAAATAAATTGTGTAATTCAACCTTTCGGTTGCAATGCGGTTCAACCAAACAAACAAATCCTTGATAACTCCTTCATACTACTTGTTGCCCTAATTACATATCTATGATACATTTTATCCCACTTATCTTAAATGTTCTTCAGTTACTTCTTTGAATCCAATAAGGCATGCAGACATGACTAATTAAAGGAACAACAAATGGTTAACATGTTTATCACATTGGATAAAGATGTCACCTTTCAATTATGTTTTCTTTCTTTGTTTTTAATGACAACTATTTTACTTTGTAAATTGTCTCTCAAAGTACATGTACTTCAATTAATTGACTCTCTGACCACTTGTTATGAAGAAAATTGTACTTGACATGGTAGCAAAAACAACAACCAGGGACAAATAGTGAAACCTTACCTAGATATCTGCTCAGTTAAATAATCTCCTCCTGGGAGAGATCAATTAAGGCCCAAGTTTATTTACAGGGAAGTAGAGAAAAAAAGGTGTGATGACGATGAATATATATATTTGCTCCACGGAGACAATTTGAACAAATGACTATAGTCACTCTAATGGAAAATAGTTACCACAAAATTGGTCTTAAAGCGGTGTGGTTAAAAGTGTTTCTTCAGTTGACTAGTGATAATATTCTATGAAAGTTAACCATATTCTGTGCCTCTGTTTTTTATTCATCAACTACTGTCTTACTAATTAGACTAGCTATTAAGTTGTAATTTTCAAAATATTAGCTTTTGATATCGTTTAGCATTGTTATTTATTTATGTATGTCTAATATTTAAGGACCCATTCAGTGAGCAAGTCTTCCATTGGTCCCTCCATCTTACATGTATTAATAAGTTCTTTTACTCACATATTAAAACAATTAGTTACAAAACTGATACCAAAAAACCCCAACATATATATTTACGTTTTTTACATAAAAAAAGGCATAACTTTTGGTTATTAACATAGTTTAAATTAACAGGATTATCAGACATTACATTTAGTTCTGTTTGAAATGTTCTTTTATCACTGATTTAAATGAGTTGAGAAAGCTGGAATACTTTGCCAGTAATGATAAACTACATGTATTAGAAAGTATTGAAATAGAGTATGCAAAGCTATGCTTCACATGCTCAGTATTACATAATTTTGAAACAAATAGACTGCCATGGGCAACATTTTTTATATTATTTTGCATATTATAAATATATATATAACACCCACACAGCAACCATAAGCATAGTATTTCATTCTAACATTACACATGGGTTTTGACCAAAAGGATATATTTGATAGTACGTGAATTTTCTTTCATTTACAAAAAAACTCATATTCACATTGACATGAATGGCCATGATGTTGAATGAATTAGCAGCTTTTAAATAGCAACCTGTGGTTGCACATTACATCATTTGAATATTTTAATCTTTCAAAAACTTAAAATTTATATATTTAGAAATGTTCACACTATATGAGCATGGCTTTGAGTAAAATTATATGAGAAGTAAATTCTAAGGTTAACAGACTTTGTTTTGTGTTTCACTAAAAAATAGTTTAATCATGACATATATATAGGAAAGTCTACAAAGTTATAATCTTATTTATTTCTTTGTTTCATATATCTTTTAATTTATGTAAATTGCTTCAATTATAATTATGGAGAAAAAACACTACAACACAAAGGAAATTCTTTTAGTCTTTCAAAACACCTAGGTACTAGGTGTTTATGTAAAAAACCTGTTTAACGATTTCTCTAGCAAAAATTTAGGTTTGACTTTGAATACCAAAGCGTAATCTTTTGCATGACTTTAAGTGACTTGAAATCAGTTTCTTCACATTGTCAACAAAGTTGTAGAGGTTTAAAGCTGGCGACCACAGGGCTCATAAGTCAAAAGTTAATACCTATTAATTAAAAGATTTGTCAATAGACTCGAGAAAAAGACCCTGTGTTTAGACTTAAGACTTCTGAAGTGCTTTAAAGTGTCTTTAACTAAAAGACACTGTCTTGCACATGCACTTACACAACCAACAATGTAAACAAGGCTTTTGGATATGCAGTACTTTTGGTCAACACTGTCAAAATGAACCAATTCACTTTGAAAATTCAGCTCTCAAACCAGTTAATTGATTCTTCATTTAGTATTTTAAAGAATTGCCAGGCCAGGGTGCTAATTTAACTGGCTAGTTTGATTAGAAAAATATCTAAAGCTAGAAAAGTATTTTTATAGTTTATGGGAACAGCCAATTTGGTTCCAAAGTCTTTCAGCCATTGACACCAAGTAAGAATTAATTTACCAGAAAAGAACATACAAGATGCTCTATTTAAAATGACATTGCTATGAAAGGAGGTAAACTAAATGGTTACTGGGGACAGATGAGCCCGAAGAGCACATTGCAATGATGCGATAAAACTGAAAGTGTCTCATAATATATTGACCATTCTCACAAGTATCGATGTTATTTGCATTAGTGTGCTTAGTACTATTGTCTTTCCTTTACACTTATCAATTCCAATGTGATAATTATTACTGTTGTATCTTGATAAGTTAGAGCCCATGGTCCTCTGATAATTATTTCTTTTGTTCTATCTAATGCATCAATACACTTGGTCTAACCTTCAAGATGAGAGAAGGTTAGACCAAGATGAGCTCTTGTAGAAAAGGTGAATGTCATTCTTGGCTTTAATGAGCATTACTCAATCGATACATATAGATTAATGATGTACATAATGATATTGAAACAATTAATAATACATTATGGTTGACTTTTGACCTTCAAATATTTATTTTTACTCATTAGGTCATTGTATTGTATACATGTGAAAAGCCACTATACTAATGAAACATTTGCTTGCATTTAGAAAGCAAAATGCCAAGAAATAATCTATATTTATCAACCTCACCTTACTGTCTCTTCTTTTGGGGCAACTATAGTGTCACAAATGTCAGAGTAAAGTGTCACCTTAAGCTATACTGTCTTTCTTTTAAAGGGAACAACAGTTCCACAGAAATAGTAGGCAAACAGATAGTTATATTCTTAAAGTTCTAAATATCTATTTTAGGAATTATTATCTCTCACTACTCATGACTCATAGCAACTTGCACTGGGATAAATTTAGGTACAAACCTCAAGCTATGTGGTTATTATTTATTATTTCTTGGCTAAGTTTAGATTATATAAATGTTTTCATATCATATGTACTTAAACAAATGAAAAATGTCAAGATTTATTTGGCCCCCTCTTTCACGTCTGGCTTGTCAGAGTAGCTTTTCAAAAATAAAAGATTATACATTTCTTTTAAAATCAAGAGTATTTTTGGAGCTTTAAAGTTTATATGGTAATTCATTCCACAGCCTTGGGACAGCAGAGATAAAGAATCTACTATATCCATTATATATACACATCAGTAAATGTCATAGAAATAAGTAAAAATAAACTGTCGTTTGATCTTTATTGTACCTGTCAAAGTTACACTGCTGTATGATTCCTGTATGTACATCACACATATGATATGTATTTGAATCTGACTTACCTGTTGTATGGAAAGTTGTTCTTGGGTATGTAGAGCTAATACTTTGATACTTGGACCTGTTAAAAAAATTGGAAATTTTGTTTAAATCGATTTTGAAAAAAGGAAAATTGGTTTTGTACATCTGAACAGAAAACAACCCAACAAAAACAACAAACACTTGGAATGGGGGACCAGCTATTCCTTATGTGGTTTTGGTTTTGGTTTTGGTTTAGGTAATCCTCTTCACCCCTAGTGTTGGTGTCTAAGGCCTAGACTCCTTATGTCGTCAGTTTAAAAAAAAACCTAGTTTACATCAGTAAACATTACCAATCATTGTTTAAAAACATAGCCAGACTCCACATGCATGAAAACAAATGTTTCTCTTTGTTTCTGAATGTGATTCTTTGAACGAAACATTAGCAACATTGTTGTAAAATGTTTCAAAATGAACCTTCTTGAAAGAAATTCTTTAACAGATAAGTAAATTAAATATCAAATTTTCATCAAAATAATTTGTAGTTTATGACCCCAATCATTCTTGTAATCACAGATAGATATTGACTAGATAAAGATTTTACTGGTGTAGACTAGTTATTTTAAGGCTGTTAAGACCTTATATATCACCAACACTAGGTGTGAAGAGATTACCAAAACAAAAACCACATAATAGATGAAATATTCTCATTCATCAATTATTGTGAGATAAAAGGAGAAACAAGAGTTTGTTCTATAATAGCAATTGAACGCTAACCCTCTCTACTTCTGGAGCTTTTCTGAGACCTGTATCAACCAACAAAAAACCTTTTACCTAAATTAGTAAAAATCCCATACATGTCATAGGCCTAATATCCGTACCTATGTCGCTCATACTTGGATAATTTAAACCCATTATAACAAACAATGTTACATGAAGGAGGAAAACTTATTCTTACATTAATTGATGTTCTATTTTTTTTTATCAACGGATAAATGCGTGGGCATGACAATAAGCAGTAAGTGGGTTTTCACAGGAATTTACAACACTTGGGTTTAAATGAAGCTAAATGTGAATACTTAGTAAAGTATTGATGTGCTTATGTAATACCAGATACCTATGTCCTCTGTCACTGTTTCATCCAGCTGCTCTTTATAGACAGGTGACAAGTCTTTTATTCTGCAAAGTTCAGAGTGCAAATTACTAGGGATCCAAGTGGATAGTTTAAAATTATTATACATGTAAAGTATAGTACGGTCTCCATCGAAATTTTCAAATTTCAGCCATATACACATGCTACGCAGTCTCCTTTGACAGAAATATTTATTTGAATGCTGTCCTTTTGAAAGGGGGGGACGAGAACTGAGAAAAAAATCAGCTTCTGCTTTGGATTGAATAAAGATCTATGCCCAGTAGTTGGATTTAACAACCTTTGCTCTATCTACCAAGAAATCTGTGATTGTAAATCAAATATCTACTGGTGCCTGATTGACATATTTTGATAGCTTGCAACCTTGACAATTGACGTCAATTTTGATTACTGTGAATGTGTTAAGTGGCAAAATATTGTCCTTCACAGGACCTGGATTTGTGTTTTCTTTCAGTTTCAGTCAAACATGTCCACCCACCACTGGAGACTGAGAGACAAACACTAATTAAAAGAAATGATATCCACCTAGTACCCCCAGGGAAGCAACAAGGCCTTTGTTTCTTGGAATAATTAAAACAAACTAATTTTACAGCTTTTTTCTTTTGCTGGCCAAACCTGCCATGCCACCCCATTAGATAATAGTCCAGGCTGTCACTGCTAGGCACAGTTTCTGTGCCATCATTGAAAGAAGAGACCTTATTGCTCTAAGCTTTCCCTTTTTTGAGGTTAGTTTATTTCGCCATATAAGTCTAAATATACATATTATGGTAAATAACATACATTGTATGAAATAAACAGAATTTAAGTACAAAAATATCATAAAACATTGAGAGGAAAAATAAAACCTCACAGGGCTTAACTAGGTTTTCCCCCATCTTGATTGATGTTTGAATAATTAGGATTTAAAAATCAGGTGTCACATTGGCTTAACATCCCCAAAAATGCAAATCTTAAAATTTGAGACTTTACATGCTTTTTATTGGTCATCTGTTTTTCAGTAGAAATAGTTTGAATATTATAACATATTTGGTGTGTTCTGAAAAATTCATTAAATATACATGTAGGTATTTAAAGGGGCAACTATCTTAAATAAAAATTATAAGTTAAAACTGTTTGCTGTTGATTTCTCAAAACATATAATTAAAGTATCTCAACATGTCATTTATAAACTATATAAAGGGCAGCTAATTGTCCAATAACTAAACCTTTTACCCCTTTCCTTTTTCGATGATTTTTTTCGCACATTGGACAAGACTTGCAGATCCTGATACAGACGAAAGCATTGACCCCCAATGAACATTCATTACAGACGATCAAATGGCAAAGATGAATCATTTTACAAATTATTACAAGAACAATTGGTAAAAATGTCACCCACTAAATATTTTATAAATTGCATATAGCAAAACTTTGATAGCCAAGTCTTGCCTTTCATGGTCTTATTATCATTTTGTTACAAATTATTTATTTCTGTCTGCCTATTATTTGAATTATCTTGAGCTTATAAAACCATAATATTTCATCTACCACTTTCTGTGGGTTTGGTTGAAGAGTTATTCAAATAGAGATTTTTGAATTGACCGACAAAACAGACATAGGGAGGCCATAGCACTTCGAACATGTATTTAAAAACGTAATTCAAGCTAATTTTCTTGAAATGGGTATTGGGTATCAATTTTGATACATGTACTCTCAAAGCAATGTTGAAATATGTATTTCGTTTTACATATATCTGATAATCAGAACACATCTGAAAATAGCTATTTGCTTTTCATATCGAAGGTCATCCATATAGGCAATATCAAAAAGGCAAAAATGACGTAGCAATCAAGTCAATGGATTAAGATGGACACAAAAAAAAGAGTCAAAAGAATGAATTTGTTAATCAAATTAACAAGAAGAATCGATATACATATATATATATATATATATCATAAAGCTGTGTGTCTGAAATAGGGGACACTACAAGCTAAGCTATTGGCATGGATGAAAAGTAATGTTTAGCAGAAAATAATTTCAGTTTCTTGTACATTGAATAACCTTGGCTTGATTAATTTGACTTTCTGTATACATCTCATTATGACATTGAAATTCAATAGTCCTCTAAAATGGTAATTGTGGGAGTCATTATAGAAGATTACAATTAAGAAAAGGTCAAAGATTTTTTATTTCCAAGAATAAATTCACACTCTCTGTGCTACCTGAGAATGATCGTATAATCAACTGATTAACTACAAAGAAATAGCACTTACATATATGACTGGAAGAATCTTTAATTGTACTTTCAAATAAGGAACCAAATGTCAAACTAAATATGTGTCTCTTAAACTTTCTAAGAAATTGGTTTTATGATAATTGTCCATAAGAGAGCTTTCTCTTTTTTACTAGCAACTTGTTTCAAAGGGCAAAGATTTTAAGCTGGAAAAGGTACAAATATCAAGTACATGTATCAAGAATTGTCAATCTTAATTTCTTACATTTTGAGTTTTTTTGTCAAGTTTTGTTACTAGTAACTTGTAAAAGGGCAAATATTTTAAACTAGAAAAGGCAAGTTCTGAAAATAGGTTGAAAGGTTTGCTGAAAAACCGGTTGAAATACTAGATAAATTCTGGAAAAGATTTAAACTAAACCCTAAATTATTTTTATCATATATATCTGAATATTTTTACAATTTTTTTCAAGAAAGTAAAATCTTGCATTTTTTTTCAACAGTGTAAACCTCAAGGTGATTTAAAACCGATTTTAAAGTACACTTGAGTACAATCAAGTTTATATTTATTTCCTCTTTATTACTTTAAAGTTTTGTCTTCCTGATTCTTGTTTCTGCCTTAAACTGTGACTTGAGGCAAGGGTACCTATACATGGCCTAGGTACAGCCTGCATGTGAAAGGCAGAACACGTGTGTTCTTTAAAAGTATCACAAATATATTTAAAGGGATACTGTCTGCAATTTGATAGTTACACTTTTTACCCTGTTTGCCTTATAGCGATCGGTCTTGATTCATTATTTGATAAGGGTTTACCAAGAGATAATGGCACGATAGCTATAAACAACCTGGCATAGAATGTACAGTGGGTAAAAACCCCAAAAGGAGGGGGGGGGGTTGAAGGTTTGGGTATCAGACAGATAGCTAAACAATATAGTATATAACGGGTTTAAATGCATATTGCCTAGTATAAAGGTTGGAAATAATTTTGTCAGCAATAATACATTAGTTTATTGAAAAACGACTGAATGGAACTGTTCAGCACATGTTTTATTTATTTTTTAAAAACAAAGTGATTTTTTTTTCTCAATACAGTTTGAAAAGACAAGGAGAACAAAAAAAAATACCAAACCTAACTTTTACACAACTTTGATAATATAAAACTGAAAAGCTTCTTACCTTTAGTCATGAAAGCCCACAGGCTCAGGCACACAAAATAGCTGCAAGTAGAAGTCATGTCTGATTCAGGTCCTCTATGAAAATGAACTAACAGGAAACCATCACAAGGTGATCAAATCTCTTGAAAAAGGCATGAGGTCTCAAGACTTTTTTTTCAAATCAGAGCAGTTTGTTGAATGCAGTAGTTGTTCATCCTTTTCTTTTGCTTGCGATTTTCTTTTTAAAAAAGTTTTTAATGTTCTTCACTGATACTAATTACTAATGGAGATGATAAGTTTATCAGTAAAACAATTAGTAGCTCTGACATCATTGTTTCTTAGATAGCCAGTTTTTTTTCTCACTATCATAGATTCGATAATCTTACAATATGAGGGAGCATCTCAAATCACACTGTATGTTTAAATCTAATTGCATCTAGATAATTGAAGGGGCCATCTCATAGTTGGATCTTAGGGATCCTTTTTGACAATGAAATAATGCTTCTAACTAACAAAAGTAACCAGATTGGGCTCTTTTGAAAAGGAAATATCAAAATATATAATATCATAATAGGGTTTATCCGTTAATGTCATTAAGGATTAAGTATGGCCTTCACATTTTAGGTATTACATAATTCATATTTGTTTATTTCGTGAACCCTATTAGTTGATGTTATCTTTTGTCTCTTCGTATTGTAGGTTTGGAGGTCATATATCGACAAGTAATTACTAAAATTTGATTAAATATCTCATTATATAAATTGAAAATGGCAAACTTACACAAGAAAGCCTGTCTTCCATTCCTTCTATGCCTTTGTTGAAATATAGTGATTGTAATCCAAATTTCAAAGATCATTATATATTTTTAAAGTTCACAACACCCTCATATACTTTAATTTCCTACGAAATCCAGACCATTAAGATTAAAATTGTCATTAAGATTTCAGCTCTATTTATACCAGATGAGGAAACAGATGTTTATTTTTAGCAATAATCTAAGAATATAGAGATATCCTGAAGCTATTATCATCACGGAAGTCTAGAAACTCATTTCAAATGTGGACTCACAAATTTCTAAACTTCTATTGTGATGAAGACATTTCAGCAAAATATCTTGCAGCTATGAAAATTATCCCTGGAGTGTCCCTATAAATTGTTGATGGTTTCTGGTATTTTTAATTCAAGTTTCAATTTAAGAAATTTGAGTATTAATTTCTCAGAAATCATCTAAGGGCAAAATATAGGTCAAGAAAGTAGAATGTTCCCAAATAGAAAGAGGAGTTATGAAGAGCAATATCATGGAAGCAAATTCATCTATCTGGTAGTGAATGATCATCTGGTTGTTCTTTTTTTAAAAAAAAAACACATTCTAAGGATACAGTACAGGTAATGATAATAAAAATGATAATAATATTATTAATAATAATAACAATAACCTTGATTATAGTAATAATGATTATAATAACAATATGGCTGATGGGCTAAAAGAGGGTTCATCAAAGAGAATCTGGTCATCAGACAAAATATCTAGTGTTTTGATTTAAGTAAACTTGAGAACATTCTATACAAGTTTAGAAGTTTGAGAAGAATTATTTAACTTTGGAACAATGTATTTGAGGTAATTGCTTACCTCTCATGACGTTTCTCCCTCTCCTAGAGGGCTTGATCACATGAATGACCTGAGCGGGATAATAATATCACAACATCAAATGACCATTCAGGTCATTCATGTGATCAAGCCCTCTAGGAGAGAGAGAAACGTCATGAGAGGTAAGCAATTACCTTAAATAAATTGTTCCAAAGTTGAATAATTCTTCTCAAATATGAATCTTGGAACCAATAACTTATTGGGTAAGTTTAGAAGTTGTTATCAAAAAGTACTGTTTTTGTAGTGTAAATAAGAAGAATTTTCTAATCTTTACTGAAAAATACAATTTTGAATTAAAAAAAAACCCACTTTGGTGCCAGCTCAATGTTTTATCAGTTTTTATCAACTTTCTGAACAATTTGCATGTTCTTGTCCATATGTATTGATATAACAAAGCTTTCCTAATGATTGTTCCTTCTTGCTGTAGATATGATCCAGTGAAAGGAAGGGGTATTTAATTGAGATTTCTTGAGACAAGAAATTGGGTTTTCTTTGTGATACCCCCACCAGCATCAAAATAAATCACAAAAAACATAGAATTATATCATTATAATTTTTATGGTATACTATAAACCATCAATCTAGTGTCTTACGGAATTCTACCTTGGGAATAGTTAAGGTTGTTTCTTTGTAATATGAAGCACTAAGTCTTGGTCATTTATTCTTTAGAAATTAAACACATGCACAATGGAAAAAAAACTCTACAAATATATATCTTTGATTTTTTTATGAACTATACAAATTGTATTTAAGACTAAAATATGAAGGGATACCTAGTCATGAACTATGATCGTTTTATGCCTCAATTTATTGCCATTATTTGACAACAATGCAACATACACAAAAACTTATAATCTGGAAACTGTGGACCAGCTGCACCCTTAGGCTAACTGTTAAAAGTGGTATGATTAAATAAAATAAAAAGTAAGTGATGAAACTATGATTTTTGCTGCGATATTTTATTTGAAGTTTGAGATGAATCACATTTAAGAGTGAATGAACTACTGATCACCCAGAAAAAGGGAAGTTATAACATGATAATTAAAACAACATAAAAAATGCCAGGATACATTTAAAGGTATCCCATTCACTTATATAATAACAGTTTCATCATGGTAATTCTTTTGAACACATAGCATAACAAAATGATCTTAACTGAAGGCCAATGATTGAAAAGATATTTCAAAAAAAAGAAAAAACTTCAACTTTACATCTTGATGTAAACAATTTTATACAAGTCTTTATATATTTAGATAGAACCATCATGTATATACAGATATGAATCATTACTTTAGGGTCATGATTCTATCCTATTTACCATTCATGATACATGATTATCGTCAAAGGCAAAGAAGACATGGCTATGTCATTTACACAAAAGGTATTTCTGAGGATAGATGGGACTATTCCTTTGACATCTTTACATATTTCCTAAGATAATGTTCACATGACACATAAAATAAAAAGTAAAACACAGTGATTTTTAACAGCCACTTACAACGTCAACAATGCTATTTATAAATTTTATGAATTTACCATTATTCTGCCTGGCACTGACCTGTATGTCACTGCCCTACATGGCATGCATTAGTATAGGGACAATATTCTTTATGTAACAAGAATAACATATCCTAGATTATCAACACCTTGTCATAATTATCTACCAATTACATAATGAATAAATGGTTCAGTTTGTCTAAATGTGGAAACTATTGTTGATCAGATTTCCTTGTAGTTAAAGTATCACATTTTAGAAAAAAATGTTAATTGTTTTGCAAGAAATGGTTCTTATTTCCGACTCTTACATAAATATGTGATGTCATACAATGTTATGACCTACTACACCCACATACATTCTATGACCCATAAATGATGTAAACACAAGTAAACTCCCAAGTGATAGATCCGATCCAAAACTTTTTCACAAGCAGTTAGCCATCAGAGAATATTTGAGAAAAGGTACATGTAGATGGCAAGACTAAGGGTACATTTTATGAATAGTAACTTATAATCTATAGGATTTGCTCTCATATCTTTAAATAAAGTGCCCTCTATAGGCCATCTCATTACTTACAAAGCATTACAAGTAGTGTATCCTCTATAACACTAATGACAGATCCGATCCAAAACTTTTTCACAAGCAGTTAGCCATCAGAGAATATTTGAGAAAGGGTACATGTAGATGGCAAGACTAAGGGTACATTTTATGAATAGTAACTTATAATCTATAGGATTTGCTCTCATATCT
>JAVSBT010455544.1:0-23777 GCA_033118115.1 Pharyngocirrus eroticus
CGCGAGCTCGTGTTTAAGATAATCGGTAAATGTCGCGAGTTGGATTCAAAACGAGTTCACATACAAGATGGCGATATAGTGATTAAGGTCAATAACCTTAAAAGTGAGAATTTTTAAAATATGTATGCCTTTACACAAAAAAGTACAATGAATCACATTTATTTTCAAACGCACTTTTAGAGACGTTTTTTCCAAATCATTTTCAACAACACTTATTTCTTTTAAAAAAATCGTATTTTCCTAACCCTGCCACCCCCATTGACCAAATATCTCTTAAAATTGTCAGTACAGTTTCTTCATTTCATTCATATTGGTCGATCAGTGCCTTATTTTCGTTTTGGTCCAAAATACTTTTTTCGATTCTAAAAAATCAAAAAAGGTCATATTTTATTAATCCCCTTGTTCCCAGAAAGCATACATAGCTTAAAATCCTCCCCAAGATATCATCTTTCTACTCGTATATGTGTTTTTAGAACAGATCTACCCATAACGTTCTAAAACTTATCCAAATGCATCGTAATATGTTTTCTAACCGAAGATATCGCATTGAATTATGATTTTTAGAAGGTCATATCATCTAAACCCTGTCTTTCCCGACACGTGATAAGTCTCAATTCATGTTGCTGCACTCAATATTATGTATATCACATGGAAACAAAATGAATATGCCAAATGCACGGTAAAAAACATGAAAAATTTGTTCATTTTAGAGCATTCTTTTAAGAGACCATTTTTTTTTATATTGTGTGCTCTAAGACATCTATTATATTCTAATTTTTTGTGGGAAATATTTTATTTTCAACTATATGTAAACATTTGTTACTTCTGATACTGGAATCAATTAAAAAAATCAAAAGAAACGTGATCAAGCATTATTTCATAAAAACTTAATTTTCATGCACACATTTTTGTTAAGATGTCATATCACCCTAAACCTAGAATTGAAGAAATCCAAATATGCCTTAAAATGTTTAGGATAATATGAACCCTCCATAAAGGCTATCAACAGAGGCCTAACAAAACATAAGCCAAAATCACCATTACATAATTTTAGTTTTTTTTGAGGTATTTTTCAAAATGCTCTATGTTCTTTACTTTGTGATGTCAGAGCTCTAAGATGCCTTAAATATTTTCTCAGAAGACCCTCTTTCTATAGTTGTGAGTGGCTGTGACAAATGTTAAGCCAACTGTAGAATATTAAAAGATTGTTCAGAGGTTATAACGGCATTGCTGCAATTTTGCAAAACTTGTAATTTTAAAAGGATCCCAAGAGCAACTAGAGGTCATAGGGCGGTTTTTCATTCTTTAGAGTCTGATGAGTAAAAACCAGCAAAAACTAAAATGTTAGAATAAAATTCCGGATACGGGGAACATTTGCCCCAATCCAGCTGGATTTTTTCTAAATAACACAATAAAATATTTTTTTAAATCTTTTTGGAAAAATTGATTTGTAAAATCATACAATAGGTTTTAGTTGTCTCAGATATAATTTTGTAAAACTCACTTCATTACTGTAGATTGTTTAGAACGCAGTTTTTTTATGAAATTGATTTTTTTTAGGTCGGCAATGTTTAGAATTGAAATTAGGTCAATATTTAGTTGTATGAAAGTATGACAACATGTATTTTTGGAACCTATAGGTGATGAGGTTTCCAAAAATGTATAGTTTTACGAATCTCCACAAAGTTCCTACAAAACTACACAGTGAACCTGACTAATGGCATATGGGCTACTTATTGCACAGCTAATAACTTACGCCTTTGGGAGAATGTGCCAAGCAATAGGGATCATGAATATGAACGAAAAAATTGTCTTAGATTTTAATCTCATCATTTGGTCATGTCTGGTGTTGCAAGTTCACCTATAATCACTATTCGATGTTAATTTACAACAACCTTTTAGATTTTCAAAGGTTACATAACATTGGATTTCCATGAAATTGGACAGATTTTTGTAAATGGAAGTTACACAAGTAAGCCCGCCGTTGATTTATCCCTTTTATTACAACATGTGATCAGAACAAATATTGACCATTATTTGCCCTTTTAAAAAAATCTTATCTAATTATGATGCATTACTTATTTTAAATAGTTTATATCAACATATTTTAAATAGTTTATATCAACATATTTTTTGTATTAAATATTATCATTTGATGTATATAGGATTATCCACTGACAGCATGTATACATTTAAAGTGACTTAACTTTCTCAAAAGATTGTTTCCTGAAAAATTATTGATATAAATACCTCTAGTATACCCTGGTGAATCACGTTTGGGAACATAGCAATAAAATATAATCATTAGGTAAGAGTATTTTAACTAAATAAATTTATGAATACACTTTTAGCTACATTTACCATTGATTTACTATGTGTGCTTGAGTCAATCAAGATATTCCATGTGGTTTTAACACCAATGACGTCACAAGCTGGCGGTTGTTTTGAAAATGTTTAGCTGGGATCAACATTTTCAAAGTAGAAAACATAAATGATTGTCATGTTGAATACTTATAATTATGTCTTTTAAGACATAATTATAAAAAAAGTTTAAGTGAAAGGTGAAATATTGATCTTTGTTGAATTATTTATTTTAGAAAACCTGCTTACATAAATTTGTGCTCAATAAAATCTGTTATTTTAAAAAGTGTGCACTATGATTTGACGAAAGGAAGGTGACCCCCTCTTTCACTGTATTATGATGCGTGCAATAGAGCATTTCTAATACTCTAAAGCCTTTACACGATGCACATAGCTAGAAGAATGAAGGCCAAGTACAAAAGGGGTGTTGGTATGCAGATACTTTACATTTGCAATTTATTACATGTACTTGTTTATACAAACTGATGTTTCCAGTATAAAATGCAATAGAGAAGGGGGAAAATAATATGACAGATTAATGAAAAACAATAATAAATGAATGGGGTGGGGAAACAAACCAAAGTTCCCCCCCCCCCCCCAAAAAAAAAACGAACTCCCTGATTTCAGATAATTGTCCATTTTTCCAAGAATCAAAATGCAAAATACTGTATATTTCAACTTTGGTACATCAAAAAGAAAAACAAACACCTGATGGAGCCATGTAACATAATGGAAACATTAACCTGATCTTTTAACAGCCTATTCACCTGGCCTATTGCTTCTTTTTTTTTACTGTCCCAAAATTGACAAAGGACTGTCAGAGTATGTTTTTGACTTATATATGTATTTCTCATAGAAATCAACTTCAAAAGCAGCTTTCTTATTATGATAATGATTCAGTTCTAGTATGTTTCAAAAAATGATGAAGCAACTTAACATTTGGATGTATTCACGTTTTGTAAGGAATTTTAAAATGTTATTGGCTAATTCTTTAGTTTTTTTATCATAATTATTTATTCTACTGCCTTTTTAAAACAAGAGTACTGTTGAAGCAAAAATATTTTGACCTTGTTCATCCACTAAAAAAATCATTTGAAAAGATGAGATAATAACTTGACATGGATAATCACAGTTCAAGGTATATAATCCGCTACAAAAATTAACTTTTATGGATCAATGTTATAGTAAATTATATTCCAAGGAATAAAGCCTCCTGATACCTTAAAGAAAATATTGACATCCAATACTTACCAGAAAATGTGTCAACTACAGCAGTATATCTTGCTCTAAATCCCCATCCAGAAATACTACTATCAGTTATGTATTCTATGGTAAGGTTGTTGGACTTTGAAGCATTAATTTTTGGTTCATTATTTCCACAGAATGGACCTGAATTGCCATCACTTAGGCCATAGATATACAGACGGTCATAAAGACAAGAATCATGGTACTCCATTTCGAAATGTTCGAATGCTAATAGAATTACCTTCAAACATAAAAGAATGAAATGTCTTCAAGATTTAAGATTTATCAAAGGCAAAAAAAGCCATGTGATTCTTCATTTATCAAAGATGGGTGGGGAGACATATCAATGTTTTATTTAATGTTGTCATTCTTATGAAAGCAGAATTCAAATTCAAAGCAATTTTGTTATCATGATCTGGGTATTCACTTTTCAATTAAAAAAGCTATGGTTAGTTACACTGCACTTTATGCATTATAACAAATGTTGTAAAAAGGGCCCTATAGGTAAACAGCTCTTGCTGAATAAAACTACCCAATATGTTTCTCCTTTTTTCCCCTAAAATAACAACGGTTTGGATAACATTAAGTATAAGAAAGAGAAATCATCCAACACTTACTTTTTCTTCATCAACTTGAATTTTCCAAATACAATGAAGAAAATACTCATTGTATGATGGATAATTTGGGCTTGATATTTCTCCCTCAGAATCATTCAACATGGCTCCACAATTAACTAAAATAAATTAACAGATATTCAATAATAATAATAAACTACATTTTAATAAAGTAAGGAATGAAAGTTGAAAGTCCTCTTTAGAATCTTTTATCTTCATGTCAAAATATTGTTCATCTTAAGTTGTGATTTATTTTTTTTATTTGGGCTTCTCATTTGCTAAAAGAGTTTTTGTGGAATTCTAATTCCAGCTCATCGCAATAGTAATCCCTCATAAGAGGTAAGTACAGGTAATAAGTATATTTATTTATAATTGGTAGGCATAATATAATCCTTGGATTTCATGAATAAATATAAGCTATCTGTGTAGTACTGTTTTCTCTGTCTCTACTGGCCCATTTTAAAATGTTGTTTTATCCTAAAAGTCAAGATTTAGAAATCCATTTCCATCAAACCATTAGAATTATTTCTTTTTTATACTTTTACATCGATATAATCATTGTTAAAACAGTGTTAACAAATGGGATTAATAAACATATTTAAATGCTATTTATACATAACAATATTAAGGATTAGACATCAAATAAATAAATGAAAGACTTACAGAAATGATTTGTACTCACCAGAGAATGGTTCAAGAGCAACAGTGTATATTGCCTTGAATCCATGGTAATGAAGACTGCCATCAGATACAAATTCTATGGTGATAGTGTTGGACTCGGAGACATTAATTCTTGGTGGGTCAAATCCACAGTATGGACCAAAATCACCTCCCATCAATCCATAAATAGATATACTATCATATAGACAAGAGTCGTGGTCCTCTAATCTAAAACTCTCAAATCCCAGTTCTATCACCTTGGAATATATAAATTATTAGGAAACAGTGATTTCCGAAAGCTCTCGTGAGTAAACATTTTTTAAACCAGTCAAAAGTTTTAAAACTATTGGACTATTAATAAACTGGTTAGATGAATCTACATAAGAATAAATTATTATTAGTAGTATTATTATATTATTTTACCTAGGAGTTCCTAAGTTTGTAAGCAATCTTGGAGTACAAGAGGATTCAGGATGGATAGAATTATTTCTGAAATTTTTTTTAAGTTATAAGACTGTTTCGAAATCTGAAACACATTGACAGTGATAGGATAAAATGTTTCAATGCTCTTATAGATTGTCCTTAAATAATATAAAAACATGGGAACACTTTGTGAAAAACTTCTTAGCAGACTATGATACATCAGAATGATTGTATAGTGATAGTATAATTCAAGCAAAAGATAAAGAAGAAAATGAGCTTAAGTGGAAAAAAGGTATGAAATGATGATAAATCTGCAAATGGTAACAAATGTAGATAATATAGAGGTATCAAAAAACTCTTGCGAAATTGAATCCTTGATAAATACTAACCTAACTTAAAACAAAGATAATATTTATGTCTACTACGAGCTGATGTACTTCCAATAGAAAAGGACGCACAAACCACAAACCCCACTCTCTGACAGAAAATGTAAATGTTGCACTCTTAATAAAAAAAACGGAGACGCAACCCACTTTTTGATATAATGCCCATTTACTAGATTGTACGTCCAGATGCCTTTATATTAGTTGAAAACGAAAATATAGCGGATAAATTTAGCCAACTAATGTCAAGCCAACACCAATATAACCAACGCATCATTGCAAGATCCATAATCTTAATGTTAAACCAAAGGAGCCAATTGTAAATTGAAAATATGTTTTAATCTCTGTACATGATTTTAATGTGTCTTATTAGTCAAATCTTGAGAAATGAGTATATATTTCATTTCATTATATCTGTAAAATAGTATTATGTAATTTTTATGACACAATTATAAACAATATATATTACTAGTATTATCATCATTATCATAATAATTATAAAAAAATATACAATGTTATAAGGCCACTAAAATAATTGGTAAATGGATGCGGCCTGGTAATTTTTTTGCAATTTCCTGTTTTAATTAAAAGCTTTTCCGTAATAATGTTCTTCATTAAAGCCATTCCAAATTGATTAGATCATGGATGGATTACTTATTAACAAAAATTGGATTGGTTTTTTGTTTGATTTTTTTAATCTCCAAATATTTGGGATATCATTTGGTCTTGTACGTAGAAATGACAGAAAGGGTTTAGGTGCTCCATATTTTTAGGAACACAAAAGAATATCATGAATTGTTGATAAAATCTCCTTAAATAATAATATGAATACACTCAATTTCTAAAGCACTAGATATACAGTGCGTTTCAAAACACTTTACAAAAACAGCTGCATTTTAAAAGGAACTTTTTTACAAGTTATTTTTTTCTAAATAAAAAGGTATAAATCATTTACAAACCTATGATGCTTTTGCTTGGTTTTGGGAGATGAAGTTGTTGGAAGATATATGGGTGGTGAAAATAATATAGAACAAATTACATAAATATAGTCAATGACATTATGAAAAGGTGTCAAGAAATCTCATTCCATTGGATTCAATATAAGTATCATAACAACAATACATTTAAAGATACATTCCTTACTTTTCCTTCAGGAACTTCAATGGTCCAAATGCAATGTTGATGAGCACCATAGGCATATGGGTAGTTAGGGGATGATATTATCCCAACTGAATCATTCATCACAGCGCCACAATTTACTGAAAACAAAAAAAGAAACAAAAGTCAAAACAATACCTTTTCGAACATCTGTTTAAGATTTTATATATTTTGAAAACAAATAGGAAAATCACTCAATAGAGGTAACCTAAATCATTTAAATAGCATGTATTCATATTATTGGTCACATCTTATTCAAAGATAAAACAAAAACCTTTTTAGACAGTGGCAATACAGGTAATTGGTTTTGAAAATTAAGGCTATTGCGTTGAATGCCTGTACTGTCCTTTAGGCATGCAGCTTATTGAACATGAACCCCTATTGGATTAAAAAAATATTGAATGTATAATTATTCTCAATGACCTCTAATACATGCCTTTAGATAGAATTTGATTATCACAGGTTTTCTGTATTGAAATATTCTAATTAACCCTAGATATTTTTTGGTTTAGAAGTGGCCTTGGATAACACTCAAATACCATTCTGTGTATCAACTCTTTGAACAGGACTAAAGGTCCTTTGCCTTTTGCTTATGGATATTAGTATGTGCAATAATAGATATATGTATAGATTCATCAAATCAGATATGTTCAATAAAATATGTTTAAACTTTTGACTGATTTTTTAACTTTAGCTCACCTTTGATAGCTTTCGACTACTATATCTGCAGTCTTTTTCAATTTGACAAATTAGTGGTCATTGTCCACTAGGTGTAGTAATAGTGGAATAGGCGGGAACTAATCTCATATTAGTGGTCAACTAAACTGTGAAATCTTATGGGATCGATGTGTTCGTTAAACCCTCTGACACATTGAGACAAATCATGGTAAGACCCAAGGACAATCTTGACAAATCGAAAATCACAGGACCAGGTATCATATACCTTGTGAGGACTGTGAAGCCCATTATGTAGGAGAAACAGAAAGAGCCTTAAGAACACGCTTTCTAGGACATTAAAGACTACTCACAGTAATCAGAAGTCTCCAGACATATCCATGTTGAAAAACCTGACCATCATGTTGAATTTGAAAATGCAAAAATCCTCGATATTTAATCAAAATGGTATGAAAGAGGAGTAAAGGAGGCGATACCAACCAGGTTGATCAAGCCGAGTTTGAACTGTGACTGAGGCAGATTTAATCTGCCCGCAGTATGCACCAACATCATACGATCCAGAGTGGGGGGCATGGTCAGTTGACCACTAATATGAGATCAGTTCCCGCCCATTCCACTATTACAACACTTAGTGGACAATGACCACTAATTGGTCAGATTGAAAAAGACTGCAGATAGCTATCAAAGGTGAGCTAAAGTTTAAAAATCAGTCAAAAGTTTAAACATATTTTAATGTGCAATAATGTTATTGCATCCTTGGTGCCAATGGCCAAATGCTATGGTAAATAATTAGACCAGATGGGAATTCTAGGAATAGGTGTTAATACATTCATGGATACACATGTTTTCAAGCTGCAATAGTATGCCTCACAGGAACTGAGTGTTTAAAGCCTAGGAAAAGACCAGTAGGCAGGCCAAGGTTTACATGGCTGGAACAGTATAAGAAAGACCTTATAGATCTTGGTGTTGGTGAGGATAGGGCAATTGAATGTGCAAAAGACAGAATAGAGTGGGATGTTAGAGTGAGGCGTGCAATGTCAGAAGACTGATGAAAAGTACCATATATATATACAGGAAGGTTACAGCAGTGTTTGTATATAAATATATATATAGGCTAACCAATAAATATCTGTTGCATACAGTGTGTGGATAAGGATCAATTAATGTTGCTTCTTTTACTTCAGAAATTATTAATTTTTACATTGAAAACTTAACACTTTTTCAATGTCAACTTTTGATATACAAGATTTCTTCAATGTTTGTCATTTTTATGTTGACATAGCCCAACATATATTTGTTACTCTGTCAGTGTCTGGATTCAGTTTAAAACGGATGAGAAAACCAATCCATAAAATCCAGTATGGATCACTCTCATTTTTATGAAAATTATTTCTTATTCTGTAACCATTTGACTTAAAATAGATGTTACTTCCTTGGTAGTGACTTATTTAATCTTTACATACTGTGATGAGATTGCCCCTATTGTCTTTTTTCCGAAATGTTTGTTTTTGTCTATAACATTCTTACTGAGTTAACCTGGTGGTCCTAAATAAAAACCAGGTCAACTTTTATGCGGGGTATAGACTTTGGAAGAGGTAGAATGGTTGTTGGGAAGTGTTTTTGCAAGGTTGGTTATTTCATGATTTGTGTTCTTATATTGTATAGCCTTTTTTGTCATTGTACTTTTGTTTTGGAATGGAATGCCATTTCGTGTTACTTTATTTGGAAACTATTATAGCAATTTTTGAGGTTGGTACAAGAATATTTGAATGTTTGTTTTATCAAAGAGTTCCAATAATTTTTGGCTAGTCTCCATCATGTGAGATATTGCGTTGTATATTTAAATTTAATGTGTGTAATAATCTAATAACATCTAGTACTTACAAGAAGATGGCTTATCAATGGCAGTGTACAATGCCCTAAATCCCCAGTATCTATTCCTGTCATCAGTTATAAATTCTATGGTAATATTGTTGGAGCTTGAAATATCAATCTTTTGAAAATCATATCCACAGAATGGACCAGAATTCCCATCCCTAAGGCCGTAGATATACAGGCCGTCATAAAGGCAAGAATGGTGGTATTCGACTTCAAAACGATTATAGAAATGTAGTTGAATTGCCTAGAAAAAGAACAAATACACTTAACAATTTGATTAAAAGAAGTTTTCCACATAATATAATCTTCAAAATATACTTGACTAAGTAGGAAATATCTCCAAAATGAAGACCTTAGAATCATGTACCTGCATATTGGCTGACTATCGTATAATAAACACAAGTATGTTTATAAAAACTATTTATATCAATACACTAGTGAAGAGGTTTACAAAAGCAAGCCATATGTCCCTTACTTTGCCTTCATCAACCTCAATGGTCCATATACAATGAAGAAAATCATAGTAATAATGGGGAGAATTCAGATACCCACTTGAACCTTGCAGTGCATCCCCACAGTTACCTAAAAATATATATAAAAGAATTACCAAGATCCAGTAATATTTTCTACACAAAAAAGACCAATATTCCACCGTGAATATTTTCCTCAATAGAGTGAGAGTAACTTATAATCAGCCAAGGTTTTAATAGTATATTATTAAAAAAAAGAACAAGCTATGAACATATAGACGCATATATCATGATAAAACAAACTTACTTCTAGTATTATCAACAGTAGTGTAGCTTGCCTGAAAACCTCTATAAACATCACTACTGTCAGTAACAAAGACTACAGAAATGCTATTAGACTTTGAGACAGTTGTTCTAGGGTGACCAGATCCACAGAATCGGTTGGTGACATTGATGTGACCTACAAGGCCAAAGACAGAAATACTGTCATTTTCACAAGATCCTTCACTTTCGAGTCTAAAATCATCAAATCTTAGTTGAATTACCTGAAAGGAAAAAAATAAATAATTGTCAATGTCTTTTTTACTAGACAACGTGGCTCTAGAGAGAAGGGCTTTTCATTGATATTTTAGTATTATGACTTATTATTATGGCATACATTTATGTTATTGATTATTCCTTACATCCCCTAACAAAGAAACTTTGTTTCCATCATATCATCCACATTCTCAATGGCAAATGTGTGTATTTAACAACCTGTTGATTCTTTAGTAATCATAGAATTCTAGAATGATATATTTTCCCCTGAAATAATAATAATAATAATAATATCTTTATTGTCAATAATACATTGTACATCGAAATTCTTTTTACGGAATTACACCGCCAATCGCCACAGTGTAGCGCCCAATACCTCATTCTACAGCAGGGAACACTTAAGCAATACAGAGTAAAGTGTCTTGCTCAATGACACACCATGATGCCTTGGCTTGGGATCGAACCGGGGATCTCTTGCACTCCAAGCGGCGACCCTATCCATTAGGCCACCAAATCAAAAGATGTATTTCAAATTGCATCCATTATGGGACCATTCAGAAGAAAAAAATACATTTAGATCAAATTATTATTCAGTACAGTTTAGAAGATTGCAGCTTACTTTTCCTTCAGGAACTTCAATAGTCCAATTGCACTGAAGGTTGTTTTCATAATCATCCGGATAATTTGGAGAATTGAATACTCCAGCTAAACCAGACAGTATGCCTCCACAACGAGCTACAGCAAGAAAAAATAAAGTAAACGATATCTTCTGCTTTGCAAATTATCTAAAAGGCTTATTTTTGAGAGCAAACCTTTCTTTCTCTTTTGCAGAACAGATACCCTTTATGAAGATAGCACACTAGTGTTTTCGAAACAGTTTCATTTGAAGATTAGGATTAAATACTCCTGTTTAAAGCTAAAATAGGATTAAATACTCCTGTTTAAAGCTAAAATAGGATTAAATACTCCAATTTAAAGCTAAAATGTGTAAAAATTAGGCAAAAATGGTGATAACTTTACACAAAAGTTACAATTCAATGATTTTAATCCTTTAACCCTCAAAAGAAACTGTTTCTAAAAGACTAGTGTGCTATGTACATAACAAAATAGTAGAAAACCTGTGATAACTCACAATAGCGAGAACAACTCGATATAGGCCAAAAAGAATTGTGAATGTTAAACGCAAATGGATCTTTATCCAATGGATTATGTCATTAGTATTTCTGTAATATTCCTAAATTACCAGTGCAGTTTACAAGTTCTGTTTCAGTGCCATCCCCATCACATGGTAAACCTCCACTTGTAGGCCTTGGATTGTCACAGTATCTCTCTCTGGTAATGTTCTTAGTTTCACAATCCCCATGACTAGGTGTCCATTCATTCCAAGGTCCCCAGTTACCGTCAACGTTAACAGCTAACGTGTATGTAAAAATAATTATCCTTTATCGTGGCATGAAATTGATAATATTTGATCAAAAATGACCTCAAGATATACTTCGAAAATCGGAAATGTAAAATATTTTATTCCTGTATCTCTAAATACTTTTGGATTAAAGTTGCTTATAACTTACTTGTACAGTTTATAGAATATCTGTCAGTGCTATTCCCTTCACATGTTAAATTACTTCCTGTTGACATAGGCAAAGGGTCATCACAATGCCTCTCCCTTGTTATAAGGGTAGTGTCATGGTCTCCAATGCTAGTTTTCCATGCATTCCAAGAACCCCATTGTCTATCATCTAAAAAAATAGTATGTATGTATATACTTTATTTTAAATGGAACTTTTACAAATTGACATTAAAAAATATTAAAAAATAGTTTTCTGTCATTATACACTTAAGGATTCAAGCTCCTTGCTATGAAGATAGCGAAACTTCTTAAACTGTATTACCAAGAATTAAAATTTATTTAAAATTGAAACTCATCTGTGACTTTCAAAACTAATAATTCATTATTCTTGTCACAATCTTTGCAATGGCATTATGAACAATTTCTAATGTACATATCAATAGTTTGCTGTGTTACATTCCATTGCTGTTAGAGAAAGCATTTCTGTAAGCATCAATTAACATCTGGATTTAAATCTGTTCTTATTTCTTTGATACTGCAATCCACTTACTTATACATGGATAGTTTACAGTGTTTATTTCAGTGCTATTTCCATCACATGGTAACCCATCACCAAAAGGCAAAGGATTGTCACAGTGTCTCTCTCTAGTGAGAGTGATGGTTCCATTGTCTCCAATACTAGAAGTCCATTCATTCCAAGGACTCCAGTTCCCATCAACTAAAAGTGTAGTTATAATATTTATATTGAAATTGCAGCCAATAAAATATGATGCTTTAATATTGAAATGGGGAGAGCATAACAAAATCATTATATCAATAATCATCTTTGAAGCTAAGGAAAGCAAACATTGAAATGTGTTTCCTTTTTAATCATTATGAAACAAAAAAAAACAGTGCCAAACACGCAAACAGGATTGATTCTTACTAAGTCAAAACCATATTTATAAAGTAAACGCAAAGAAGAAGAAGACCATGTTTATATGTGCAGACAGAAGAGGGATATACTGACCAGTACAGTTAACAAGTTGTGTTTCAGTGCCATTTCCTTCACATGGTAGACCACTACCTATGGGTTTAGGATTGTCACAGTGTCTTTCTCTGGTGATGTTCATAGCGTCACAGTCTCCATGATTTGATGTCCATTCATTCCAAGGTCCCCAGTTACCATCAATTGAAGCATCTAAAACATAGGTAAACATACGTTTTGATTGATATCAATTCGACTATGCACATGCACAACATTTGTAAGAACCAGTCTTTTAACCGAGTTCTGAGACAAAGACAAAACTAAAAAAAATTACATTTTTCAATGATATGTACATCTGTATCTTTATTTGGCTACTAGTACTATGTTTTTATTTTATTTGGTAAAAACATATAACCCATTTTCTTTGATTTTACTGTTCCAGACAAAAACAAACTTACCAAAGTGTGTATAATTGATAGAACTTATCTCTGTGCTATTTCCTTCACATGGTAACCCATCACCCACTGGCGAAGGATTGTCACAGTGTCTCTCTCTGGTGATAATGATGGTTCCATTGTTTCCAATACTAGAAGTCCATTCATTCCAAGGACTCCAGTTTCCATTAACTAGAGATATGTGTAAGAGATAAAGATTGGAATTTTTGCCTTTGAAATAGTATGCTTTGTATTTGAAAAAAAAAAGAGCACAATTGTAATGGTGATCTTAGAAGAAATGAAAGGTGTACATTTTGATGTTGTTACATATTATTATCATAGTATATATTATAAACCACTGTATCCAAAACATGCAACATTATTTCATTCTCACCAATTAAACTACAGTTCACAAGTTGTGTTTCAGTGTCATTTCCTTCACATGGTAGACCACTACCAAAGGGTGTAGGGTTGTCACAGTGTCTCACTCTGGTGATATCTATAGTTTCACAGTCCCCTTGATTTGATGTCCATTCATTCCAAGGTCCCCAATTACCATCGATTGAAGCATCTAAAACATAAGTAAAGGTCAAGATAAGTAGGATTCGTGGGTCTTACATGACATGTGGAAGAGCTAGTAGCTATCTTTGACTATAGACTGAGAAAATGATACCTTTATTGATGAATAGTCATACATTTGTAAAGTGTAGGTGGCTGTATTATATTTTGATTGGTTTAGATCTTATCGAATTCCTCTTATACATAACCCATTTTCAGCGATTTTACTTAGCAATAGCACACAATAATACTTACCAGTATGTGAATAGTTAATGGCATTTATTTCAGTGCTATTTCCATCACATGGTAACCCACTGCCTAAAGGCAAAGGGTTGTCACAGTGTCTCTCTCTGGTGATAAGGATGGTTCCATTGTCTACAATACTTAAAGTCCATACATTCCAAGGACTCCAGTTTCCATCAACTAAGAGTTTAAGTTAAACACAAATATTTAATATTGTGTCCACCAGTTATGTTTCTAAAACATCTACATTAAGTTTAAAAATCCCTTTTATAAATCATGGTATAATGGCACTTTTGATGCAATGAAAGCAACTATTTCAATGGGTTCATTTTATAAATTATAAGATATTGTAAACAATGATACTCAAATCACATAGCAAAATATCATCCATACATATAAAAATCATGAAAATATTTGCAGATAAAAGATACTTACTAGTACAGTTAACAAGTTGTGTTTCAATGTCATTTCCTTCACATGGTAAACCTACACCTTTAGGCCTAGGGTTATCACAGTGCCTCACTCTAGTGATGTCCTTGGTATCACAGCTGCCATAACCAGAGCTCCATTGTGTCCAAGGTCCCCAATTACCATCAGCTACAAGAAGACAGAGGCATCAAAATTTAAAGGGACAAAGAATTTCCTATGACATATGGGTTAAATATAATATTTGCAAAGTGATTGCATAATTATCCAAAATGATAATTATGAAAACAATAGTTAAGAATGTATTAAGTAAATTGAATATTGAATTAGGCTCACCACTGCAGTTCACAATTTTTGATTCAGTATTAGTTCCTTCACAAGGTGAATTCCAATCTCCTTCACAACTTCTATCTCTTGTAACGATTTTTGTATCACAGTCTCCATAGCTAGAGGTCCATGCACTCCATACTCCCCATATATTGCCATCTAATAAATCAAACATGATAAAAACACAAAAGTTTGAGGAAATATATTTTTCGGTATAGATTACTTATAACATTTAAGATAACCTTAATCCTTTTCCCTCATTCGTAGTTTTATAATTAATTCACCCACCAGTGCATTTTACAAGTTGTTCTTCGGTATTGTTTCCTTCACATTCCAGGCCACCATGTGCTGGCTTAGGGTTGTCACAGTGTCTCTCCCTAGTGACATTCTTAGTTTCACAGACACCAATGCTAGATGACCAATCACTCCAAGAACTCCATTTGCCATTAACTATGGGAAATTGTATTGTTATATTGAAAACAAAATATGTTATCTTAAAACGATAAATCTATTATGCTGTCAAGAATCATGGCAGTCAATGCCTTTTTTTTAGCATTGATATTTAATATAATATGTGTCTAGTAATAAAAAGACTCACCAGGATTCACTACTATACAACCAGGGTGTCTAATTAATATATTTCCATCACCTGCATCTGTAAATATATATGATTTTCTACATTTCATTTCAAATTTTGACTCTCTAAACCATACATAATTATATACAATATTCTAGAGGAGTATTTTGTCATTTTTAGAAATGTATATCAATTGATGTTTATAGTAATAATATACTTTTGATATTCATGTAAATGTATACCTTAGTTGCTCGATCTGCCGCCCCTGTCCTATTAGCCGCCTGGTCGAATAGGCGACCCCCTAATAGACCCCTCGGAGAAAATTAGCGCCGGGGGCTCCAACAGCCGCCGGGTAAGTACTTTCAGTTAACCTGTCAGACAGTGTCGCTAACCTGAAGTCTTATAGAACTGAATATTATCCTAGCAATGTGCGTACATTTGTAAAATGGTCGGAATTGCCATTGATCTTTAAAATTAGCGCCCCTGCTCGAATAAGCGCCGGTTCGAGAAAAAAATAGCAGCCCCGGCAGCAGATCGAGCAACTACGGTACTACAATATGACATAAGGTCAATACCAGACTGAAAAATAAACAAATGCAAATATCACAGGACCGCTTGGTGAATAAGTTCCCTTTTTCTTTTTATTTCCTTTCCTTTCTTATTCTATGATTAGAAGCAATGGATGCTTATTAGCAAACATGGAATGTTTTGATAAAATGGGTTCATTTATTCAAAATCTATGATTTGTTGTAGTCCATTGGAAGGAAAATTATAAATTTTTTAAATTAAAAGTCTTTGAAAGAAAGCTTACAACATCTCCAGATGGATTACAATACTTGTTACTGACCTTCACATATTCCCACATCTTGACTGAGTTCACCATTGTCCATACAACTAATGGTCCTTTCACGGTTACCATCAGGAAATTTGTATCCATAGTCACATCTTAAAGTCACATTGTCTCCAGAAAACATTGGATAAGGGATCCCATCAACTAAGCTTGACCGCTTTGGAATTATTACAGGATCACATTCAATTACTGCAATATAAACAGCAATACATATTCCTTACTTCGATCATTTTACTATTGCAGGAACATAAAAGAGCCATTATTTGGATATCTTTATCAGCATGTTTCATGATTTTTTTATGTAATTATCAACTCTCAAAATATTATTATCAAAAAGAGATGTCATGGAAAGTAATGATTTTAAACATTTGTAATTATTCAATATATATCTCTGACATTCTCTACTATCTTTGGCAGCTGATAAAAGTAAAAAATATTATACATTACATGAAACCTTTTCAGCAATAGTTAGTTCCATAGATTCACTTTCTGGATCATTGGTAAAGATGTTTTCCGAGTTGTTTCCTGAAAAAAATATTGATTAAACCAAAAATAATAAGGTTTTTAAACCTACTGTATGAATAAATTATAAACTTTTCTCTTCATAACTGTTTTATCTATAAAGTTTTCAAAACATCTATGTTTGATAATTATAATAAAAATAAACTGTTGACTAATTAAAACTCAAAGCTTTCTAAGAAAGCTTGTAACTTCTCTCTCTGAAACTATTTTCAATCTTTCATTGTGATAATTGGCCATTTGGGTGAAGGGATTGAATTGGTGGGAACTGATGTCATATTAGTGGTCGAATTATCATGCCACCCCCTCACCCCCCTCCCCCAACTCTGAATTGGATGATGTAACTATATACTCCAGCACCATCTGACAATTTTAAATTAATTAAAATAAAACTTAGTCCGAATATGGATAGTTGCATTTTATTTGGCTAATTTTCGTAACATACAATTACATCTTCAGGCATTAACTGAAGTCAAAATAACTATATACTGCTGGCAGAATGAACTTGCCTCATCACGGACAATGAACACTAAATGCCAGATTGAAAAAGACTTCAGACAGAGAAGTTTTCTAAGTAAGCTTTATTGTTTCATCAGTCAAAAGTTGATTGTTATTATATTGACCTATACCTGATTAGATGAATCTACGTCAGTCTATGTTTGAGTTTACCTTGCTTGGCATCTGTGATAACTTGTGTCATCTTTTCTTTCATTTGTTTACTCATTTCTTCATCGGATAAAACAGTATTTTCCTGTACCACCTCAGAATAGGTAAAGGATACCTTCACACTGCCTTCACTATAATGACATAAAATATTAATGCACATATACATACGTTTAAGTATCAAACCTAGTGAATAGACGAATCATTTTTCCATAACCTAAACTTCATGCATGATGCTAACTAAGGAAGAAAGCTACTCTGAATAGGTTCATTTTGAATTTATTAGCAAACTTTCTGAGTTAACTACAACATCTTCAGGCAATACATAAACATACAAAGTACAGTACAAGATATATATATATACATGTACTGCATGTATATATATATCTTGTAGGCTAAAGGGTTTGAAGGCTGAGCAGCATATGGCATGAGCAGGTCATTAGCACTTAAGTGACAAATAACAGATATTTAAGTAAACATTGATACATAGAAAACCCCATGTTATCATCTCTATATCAACGTTTCATTGTTTATTTGAATATCTTGCCAAATGGGTGTTAATGACCTGCTTCATTGTTTGATCACTGCTAATGGCCTACTCATGCTATATGCTGCTCATCCTTCACACCTAGGCTTTAACATACATGTTTATGTTGTACTGTACTATGTATGTTTAATTATTGCCTGAAGATGTTATAGTTAACAAAGAAAGTTTGCTAATAAATTCAAAATGAACCTATTCTGAGTAGCTTTCTTCCTTAGTTAGCATCATGCATGAAGTTTAGGATTTGGAAAAATGATTCGTCTATGTAATAGGTTTGATACTAAAATGTAAATTTGCTAATAAATTCAAAATGAACCTTTTCGGAGTAGCTTTCTTGTTTATGAATGTAGAATTATTAGCCGGTACTAGTTTTGTGCTTTAAACTGTTTGATGCTTCACTTGGGTTCAATATTAAAAGTCTATTATGTTTTATAGAGGGATCTCAGGTCAGGAGTCAATCCCCCATGTTTGCCTACCAACATGCTGCAGTAGCATGGGACTAGCATAATAGTACAAAACCGTAGAAGGAATATCAAGCTGGACAATGATATTAGGTTAAGTTTTTACTAAAAAAGTAGTTTTTTTCAAAGATACATAGAGCATTGGACATGTATATCGATGAGTCATCACATAGCTTGGGGCCTGGATATACTCATTTCCATAAATTGTTTATCAACAAATTGTGACGTTCACAAAGACCTCTCTATTCTAAAAATAAAATCTCTCTTTCCATCAAACCATGATACATTTCTTAGGAGGACTGAATAAAATACTGACTTTAACTCTTTTACACTGCATGGTGCTGAGGGCTGTGAGCATCTGGTCGGTTCTGTGTATTTCTGCACACCATTTGATAACTGGAATGAAAAGTTGATTTAGCTACATGATGACATTTTAAACAAACAACTATGTTTTCATAAAAGATAAAGATGATGAAAGTATTTATAAAGAGTTAATAAACTTTGTAACAAAAGTTTTTTGTGGGATGATTTCTTACCTCAAAATAAAACGTTTCTGCCTTGTCTAAAGACCTTGATCACGTGAATGATCTTGTGGTCTAATTGGTCTAAGAAATTATCTCACAAAAAACTTTTGTTCCAAAGTTGATTCACTTTTTATACATATGGAAAATGGAACCAATAACCTATTTTCTAATCTTATGAAAGTACATATTAGAATGTCTAAGTTTACTGTTTTTATTTGTTTGTATGCATCAATGTTTGTCAAGGAAATTACAAATATGTTATGGGTGAAGGGATTGACTTTTAGGGGATGGTGGACACAACAACCAGTTATTCTTCTAATTTCGATTCAACCTTTGCAATGCTTACCAAACTGAAGAAAAAAGGGTATTAAAACATTCACATCAAACTGCTTATATGTGTGTGAATAATTTATCAAGCAGTTTCACAATGTTCACTCAGCCACGATTTTCTATACAAATCAAATTCTATAAAAAAAAAGCACTTTCTGTTGAAGTAGA
Source organism: Pharyngocirrus eroticus (assembly GCA_033118115.1). Lineage (NCBI taxonomy): Eukaryota > Metazoa > Annelida > Polychaeta > Saccocirridae > Pharyngocirrus > Pharyngocirrus eroticus. Next base: position 19,566 of record JAVSBT010455544.1, read on the forward strand.
GGGAAAGGTAGCTTGCGTAAAACCTTAAGATGATAAGCGAAAGTCAAAGTGGTCATAAAATATATCTATTTGATACTACTACTCATAACTGCTCTCTTTGATTAAGATTGGCTTCGTTTTTTGAACATTCAATCGTGGAAAATATAATACAATCACATTTAACATAAATCACTTATATAGTTGATAGCTTTTTTCTACTCTAGAATGTCTGCTTTATTACTTTTTTAAGTCATAATTATACTAAAGTTCAGATTGACTTTCACAGGGGACTTGATGCCCCAATCAAAGAATTTCCCCTCCCCCCCCCCCCGTTCTCCCTATCTGAAATGTTCAAGGTGAGCTTTAAGTAAGTACATATTATAATATCAAAATTCAACCTTAGAAAGTTTTCCCCAAACAATTCAAAACATTGATGATTTTACAAGAGACCTTTCAAACTCATTCACAGTCCAATGATAAAACTAACAGGGTACATCAAACATTTCTTAAAGCTAGACACCAGCTAACACAAGTATTTGTTCAATTTTTGTCAAAAATGTCTACCGTTTAATAATAATAATAATAAAAGCTTTATTTCATGAGGGTGAAACCTTTACAACGTGAACATTGATTTTCAAAGGGCCCTCTAGAGGGTATTTACAAACGTGAGAGGATATATACAAAGAATAAAAGTAGAGAAAATATATACATTATACATGTAGTACATTTGTATTGTTTGTCATGTTCATACCTGTCTTGATCAGCCTTACAAATGCTTTTTTCCCAACGTTTATACATGAAAACATTGTAATGCCTTTATGTATAAATAATATTTTTAAAAAAAAGAAGATATTCGTTTATTCTCGTATTTCCCCACGCCCTTAGCATGTTTTAAATGTGAACTTACGTCTTTACAAAACCACTTGGATAGGTCTTCATATTCGTTGGTTGAAGTTGACTTTAAGTTTGCAGTGTATGTCAAATTCTTCATTCGTAAAGTGGAATTGTAAATCACTAAAATTATAATTTTAATTACATTTTTTTTTGTGAAATTAAAATTCCTTTTTCATGTTACATTATACAAATATGTCATCCCAATCAATTTTATAACTGTCATTTTCTCTTGAAATTTGAAATAGCAGTGATTCATTATGGAATTAAAAATACATGGAGACATATTTTCTTGAGTATATACTATCAGAACGATGACAATATAAAACTCTACCTGAAATGCAAGGTTCCCTCTCCTTTACTTTTGCTGAAATAACAAAAGTTTATAAATATGCATTTTGAATAAAGTGTTTAACAGGCTGTCAAGATCATATCAGATATTCTCACAGATGAATGAAGGCCAAAGAAATGAATTTCAAAGGAGTGTTCAAAGGTACAAAAAGCTTCCTGCTATACAATGCAGTTAACGTTTGAAATAGTTAGCCTCTCTTAAAGTTTGATGGGTTGCAAGGGACCTTGGCTATAGTATATATACTTCAAAGAATGTTGAAAAAATTGAATTAGTCAAATGTACTACATTTGAAAACAAACTTAAAATAGCTTACGTGTTCTGTATATCATTATCATTGTCGACAAGGTAACCAGTGTAGCAATCAGTAAAAGGGTTGTGACCGCCAACGCTACTTCCAAAATTAAGATTTTGTCGATTTTCTTCTTTGGTGCACTTAACAAATAGAAATAAGATGGGAAATATATCCATATATTGCAATCTTAGGAATCATTCATAAACAACATTTAACATTGCAAAGTTGATATATTATCATGCCATAGTACTATTTTCATGCATCATTGTAATGGTATAAATACTAAATTTCTTATTAGAATGCACAAAAGAAAATATCTTATCCATTTAACTATAGCAGGTATACTTTTTGTAAGTTTACAAACGTTATACATCGTACACTCCCATAAACACTTGGTAAGATTTCTTGATAGTCTAAATAATGTTAAAATTTGATTGATATCAAGAACAAAATTTAAAATGTAAATATAGGACATCAATACGGGTTTCTTAACTTTATGCCACAATCAGGAGGCAAAGATGCATTTATTGTGCACTTTTGAAAGAAAGCATGAACTGCTCACACAAAAAAAACCTGATTAACTAATGGCTTGTTTTGGATATTGTATAGTCACAAGGAAATATATCAGAGTGTATGTGACGTCACAAAACTGTGAAATACATTCAAAATGCTAGCTTTTTTGTCCAACATACTGCAGTATGTTTGCTTCATATTGGATAACTAGAGTCACGTTTAGATTTGGTTATGTATTTTCTTTCCAATACACCTATCATCGCCAATGGAAACAGCTAACGGTCAGCATAAGACTGTAGATAAGTATATGCGGTCAGCAAGTATCAAACACCTTAAGCATAATAATTATATAGATGTATTTTTATTCGTAAAGAATTAAGTAAGGTATACATCATCATTTTAATTCAACCAACCATTGTCTCTATGATAAATGCAGCCATAGATTTTATACTTTATTATGTATTACAATTCGCACTACCTGGTCCATGATGTGACAAATTCATGATTTCTACTCGGTGATGGTAATTTGCTTTTGGGTTTGTCATTTGTAATGCTATTTTGTTCAAATATGTCTTTTTTTAAAGCTCGTGTTTTTTTACCTAGTCAGCTTAGATAAGGATGAATAGTATCAAAGACAGTATATACTGTCTTTGATAGTATGCTAAAATGAATGTACTCACGTTTCTGTTGAGCATGTAGAATCATTTTTTGTTTCAGGGTTTTGCTGTAGTGACCAAGGATTGTCCTCCCCGTTTCCGCGTAATAGTTGCAAGGTAAGCGGATGAGGTTCTTGTATTACCTCGGGTACTTGTTGCATAGCAACTGCCCCTTGTGTGTTCCCATGTCGAGTTTGGTCTTTCCGCTTTGCTGCTTTAGCAACGTTTTGACGTAATTTATGCTGATTTACAACTGGTTGTGGTAACTGTTTGGAGATATTTGCTTCCCAGGTACACTCGGTAGGATTCCCCTGTGATGTGCCATCTACATTCCAAACCCATTTACTTTGTTTAGGGCGAACCTTTTTCTAAAAAAAAAGATATATAGATATGTGACAAATATTTCACACACATAGAATATTGAGTATCACGCGAACGTTCCAAGAATGATCATAAGATATATCCTACCTTTTTGCTTCTCGCATACTCCATGATTGTTATGCCCTTCAGGTTTGGGGCAACACTAACAGTGCTTTTATGTCTTCATATAGTGTACGGGTAAGGGTTGAATTGAAAGCAAGGGATGCATGACAAAAAAAAATACAGCAATACCTAACATATAAACATACTTTTACATGAACAAATATAGTAAAGTAAAGTTTCTCTCTAGGCACTGGGGTCTTTCAGTCTTTCTTTTTTTACCAGGGTTCTGTGGCTTTCTGAATTTCTGCTTCCTCTGGCTAGGGTACTAATCCAACACAGGTTACTTTTATAGTTTTCTTTTTCTGGGTTAACTTTTCCTGTCTGAAAAAAGGGACATTGGGACTAAATACTTTTCAAAATGTTACAGGCATGAGTTATAAGGTGGTGGTTGATTCCATAGAATCAAAAACATATAAAAATATCCTGTAATTCCAGTCCTAGAAAATAAATGAATCCTATATTCTTATATATTCAAATAGAAAATCTCAACTCCAAAATCCCAAATCCGGTGCATGGGGAACCGGTAAATACTAAATATCAATCTGATTATCTCGAGTCAAGAAATTAAATCTAATGTCAAGAAAGATTCCAGACCCTCCCCCCTTTCTACCCTCAATGACGAGAACACAATATCTTTCTTAAAAGCATCACTCATGAGGTAAATTATATTTTTTGTAGTAAAAAGGTATGCCTGCATTGTTGTTTACTTGAATCATAACAAGCCTGCTATTGTGTTATAAAACCTCACAAATCAAAAACTCCTGTTCCAAAAGAGAATAACTTATTTCAATATGAATCTTGAAACCAATATTTGGTAATACTTTTTCCGTCCATGTTCGATGTACAAAACATCATACATGATTAATATTATACCACAGGAGTTCTAGCTCAAATAAATTAAATGCTCTAGCTTAGAATTAAGTATAGTGTGATCTATACTATAATACATAATCTAACATCTTCCTGGTTCATGTTTGATGACCGATGACAGTTGTTGCGCACTATAGGGATACTACAAGCTTTTGATTCAAACAAAAATGAAGGCT
>JAVSBT010455655.1:0-42624 GCA_033118115.1 Pharyngocirrus eroticus
GAAAAAGGTCAGTTACATTGTCAAAATAGATGATACATTCCAAAAGATGCAAACCTATGTCGTTTAAAAGGTTGAATGAATACATAGATGCAATAAAAAAAACCTCTTCATATGACTTTCAAAAGAGTTTCATTTTCAACAGCCAATTCTTTCTTTATGTTTGTTTCTTCATGTTTGTTTTGACGGCACAACAAAGGGAGGGTATAACAAAACAATATACATGATGGCATATTTCTTTTTATTGTTTTGGAAGTTTCAGAATCAGAAATACAAAAAAAAACTTCACAAGATACTATAAGGAAAACACACAATGATTTAATGTACTTACAGCTTTGCAGTGACCATTGAACAATATTTACAAGAAAACTTCCATTACTGATGAAAGGTTTAAAAACAAGTAGCTGAACTTTCTATTTTTGACCTTGCTAATCAAGAATTTCCTGCTTTTAAGAAGAAGATTCTTACTTAATTTCTGTTACTGTCATTCCAAGCTGTCAAGACTGTTACTAATGACACTTCACGTCAGACCAAATTAGCTACACTAATTCATTTCACTTGAAATGCACTTACACAACAAACAAGGAATGATTCGACATTTAAACATTTGAACTACCTGTATTGCTAGTACTAAATTTAAGAAAGAGTTTTGGGTGGGAGGTTTTGGTATACCATACTCAAAAGGAATTAAATATATATATATATAAGGAATTAAAGCAGAACATTAAATCAATTTACCTGTTTGAACTCCATCTTTAACCATTTCCTGGTGCTTTCATTAGAGAGATTCATCTATACAGTATACAGAGCTTTTAAGGTTAATATGTAGATATTGCTATGGTCAGTGGAACTCTCTTTTATAAATCACCTTTTTTAGTCTCAAATCACAGTTGGTCTATATTATGAAATTCTAAAGGGTTCATTGAACAGTTCAATGCATTTATGGACATTAAATATAATGCAATATCCCTAGGCATCAGTCTGTAATTATCCCCTTCATCATTTCAAAGCAAAGTAATTTCTACCAAAGAGTTGATGAAATTTAACACCTAAAATCTCTGTATGAATGAAATTTCATAATGAAATATTCAAATTTTGATGAAAAGAAAAGATTCAGACAAACCTTTGAACCACTCTAAACTAGACAAAAGGCTTCAATGAATCCACAAGCTGGGAAGATTTTGAATCATCATTACACTGCAAGTGCATGATATCTACCTAAAAAAATCAAGGCCCCATTTTATCGCCCCAAAAGGCTCTCATTCAATCATTTTCTGGTAGATTTAAATGTTTTATCGCAATATTCCCTACTTTATACAGGAGAGTTTATATAAAAATGAGCCTTTAGAATCTGTTCAGATTATGTATACTTAGATAGTTTCATTTCTTCCAAAGATACATTGGAACTGATCACTAAAAGCTTTTATCAATGAAGAAAGTACTGTCATACCAAAATTGAAATAAATAGTAATATCCACAAAAACAACACACCAAACACACAGTCTATCAATGCAAATAGTTATATTTCAACAATAAGGATGAATTAGCATTATGTTTTTGTACTTTTATAGTTACATTACTGTGATCAAAGAACATCTTGTAAAGTACAATCCCTAATGATGTGTAAAGAAAACTTTTAGCGTCATATTAAAGACATTTATAACACAAATTCACTCATAGCAGTCTTAAAATCCTTAAATGAAACAGTCTACTCATTCTTGGGACTGTTTTCATTCCTGAAATTTATCCAAAAGCTTTCCACCTATTGTAGTTCATCCATGCATGGTTGGATCAATTTTCCACCGTGTGTTGCCAGCGCTATCATTGAAATTTCAAGCATTACAGTGTGCACGAATGTCAAATCTCCCTAACCATATAATCAATATTTTTTTCAAAACTTGGCTGACATTGGTATTAAAATTTCATTCTTATCATTGGCTCTTGTGACAGCCAAACAGGCAGAGTTGATCGAGGAAGAATTGGAATTAACACAAGGATTATATATAGCATGATTAGAATTAGGGATTATATTAGTTAATGACCGTCCTTCAGAGCTACGCCAAGAAGGGCGGTTTATAGGTTTCAATAATCTTGTCCATGTATCCATAATCTATACATTGAATCTGTGCCACTAGAGAAGGAAGGACTCAACATTCCTCAGAGTCTGGTATGTATTGTGATTAGTATTATATAGTACCTTATGTGTGCAATGAATTTTATTGCCATTCAATAATTAGACAATAAACATCAAAATACTAAAACTGCATTTTTCTGAATTCGGTCTACAGTAGTTTTTAAAAATTCAAACGGTTAATTTAAAGGTTTATCATTGAGCTCAGGCAATTCGACCATATTCATTGACATGTTGATAGCCACACTGCTCTTGATTAATTAATTATTCATGAAATATCTTACACGTAGCTGATCTCAATTACAACATGAAACATTATTTTTGGTGAGAATGTTGAGATACAAGCTATCAAATTCTAATAGTTAATCAATCTTTAAAGAGAATGAAGGTAGTAGAATTACTCAACATGCTTAATGGAAACAAGATCATTTCAATAAATATCATTGATATTGTTGAGGATTTTGATACATCAAAATATTTTTTTTCAAAATCATGCAATTACTTAGGCAATAACCAGAATTTCTCCTTTCAAATGTTCAAAATATGTTTATCAGTTATTATTCTTCAAATGCTCAACTGAAAAAAACCATTTCGAATTTTTTAATAGTAAATATGTTTTCATTTCTTTGCACATAGTTTCAGGAACTTAGATGATAATTAATATACGATTTAACATTCCTAGAACATAGTATATAATAGCAGTGTTCAGCAAGAAATGCCAGCAAAAATGCAAACAATTTTATTGTCTATCACACCGAAAATATAATTTTCCCTATCTTAATATATATATTTTACCAACAGTACATAATATGAAACACATATTCGGATTAGCGTTCATTCTATTAAGTACATAATATACAGGAAGATAATTTATAGCAATTCTAACATAGTTACCACTAGGTTCACAAAACTCTTTCAAACATATGTTCCCTGTGTTTACAGATACAAGTTTTTGTAACCATCTGGCTTTTTTCTGAGTCAGAGTGTAGCTGTCTGAAATTCCTTTCACAAAAAAATAATCAATAGTGCACAATGCTATTATTACAGCACCATGAAATAAACAAACCACGCTGACCTAATTAAAGTGCATGCTGATATGCTAATTATGAATGGTTCAATCAATCTAAAAAGAATAAATTACAGCTAAATTGTTTACATGGCAATCTTTGACAAACTTATTTTCAATGCATATCACTTTTTTTTTCAAAAATAGATTTCATTTTATGAGATAACCATACAAATAATCAAATATAAATAGTCTGGTATCATAAAATTAAACATTAAATATCAATGTATCATAATTATGGTCCATTTGAAATAACCCAGGTTTTTGCAATCAAATGATGTCAGCTGAAGATGTTTAGCACTACTTGATAACAACACGTTCTTAATCAAAATTCCCCAACAACACTTTTTGATAATTGAAAAGACAAGTAACTTACAAAATGTTCAGTAAAAATGTAAACTTAATATAGGTTTAACAAACTTACTGTAGCATAAACAAATCAAATAAATGCAATTTCACTCATAAACAAAGCTATATTTCAATCATCAAGAACATAATGAGTAAAATATTGGATCACCATAGGCTATATACCTTGAAGCATTTACATGTCTATTTTTCATTAAAAAAAACATACATATAGAATCGGGATCAATCCTGAACCAATAATCCAAATAATTTACTTGCAGGCATTCGTATACATTATCCATTGAAGTACCTGCAACAAGTTTCAATACAAACAACTATAATATAATTGATCATATGATATACCTTCCAGCAGGTTTTCTGTAAATAGTCTAAGAGGTCCATTTTTTAACTTGTTCTTTTGATCACTTTTAATACATGATATTTACAATAGCAGTGTCAATATCATTTTGGCAAGATTCTTTTTCATTTATGTATTGTGTAGCTTTACAAATATAAAATATTCAATCGGCAATTACCATACTAAAACAGCAATGCAGTAGCCTATAGGATTCCAGGACAAATGCTTAATAATTACACCTAATAAAGACTGGTAAATTGCAAATCTATACTTTCACAATAAGAATATATTCTCTCCTTGCCTATCTAAGCAATCAGTCACAACATTGTTTGGCTTGGTAATGGTAGGGACTTTTATCACTCTCTCAACAGAAAACATTGATGCCAAGCTGCAGAGAAAAGCACCCAATGAAAAAACACACCAAGAGGAGAGCTATACCAAATTTAACCTGTCAATCTTAAATCTAAAATTATTGCACTTGTAACAATATGACACTTAAATCTGTAATCCATTGCTTCCATACAAGGCAAACGGAATCCTTCCATTCATTCCTAAATGCCATTCCTCATTTCCCAGACCTGTTCAACAGTCCCACAAAGTAATTGCATTTCCTAGATTTGATGACAACATAACCATTAGTTTCTACCTCAATGAGTTTATCTTGGCTTTCTCTGGGCAAAGTTAATGACCATTTGGCGATAACTGCTATGGCATAGAGTGATTTTTTTGCTTTTAAAAGCTCTACAAGATGACTGAATAGATTTGATTTCCACTCTCATGAACTGATTTTCTGAGGGTGTTTTTTCCCTCAATTACTAAATCATACATACTTAATGATTTTTCCCATGTAATATTTTGACATAAGGAGAGTTTTTCATACACATTTTTTAAAACCTTTTTTTCCCTTTGCCTCACAAAAACATAATTGTATTTCTATCTTTTGCAGAAAATGCTGCCATGCTGAACAAACAAGATGAGAAACAAGTTACAATATCTGACAACTATTCCATGAACAACTCCTCAAAGTCACGAGATTACATCAACCTGCTTAGAAATCATACTGATCATGAGAATGGGACAGTAGAATGATAGAATATTACAAAAAATGGAGATATCTCTTACATAATCAGAATCAACACAATTAATATGAAAAAAAAGACAGCATGCAGTAATTGATATGAAACAGCACCAATGCTGTGTAATTGAAATCACCTGACCTGATTACACTGCATGGATAATTTCATGTGAAACTACAGCACATAAAATTTTGTTGCTTTGTTTAATGCCTCAAGCTCATCACAATGACATTGCACTCACAACAAGTGATTCGGCTAGGCGACAGCCACATAGGCCGTGACCAGCACAGGCAGCACCAGAATCAAAACCAGTATGTTGTAGTCTATGCGACTCAGTCTCTCCCACGACATAAACAGCCACAACAACAGCACAGAACTAAGGCTCAGAACATTGAGATGGCAATTTCAAATTTTCATATTGAGTTTGATAGGAAAGAAGGTTACCTTTACAAACCTGGGGATGTTTTATCGGGTAAAGTTTTGATGGAGATCTGGTCTCCTATTGAGATATGTTTTTTGGAACTTGTGATAAAAGGTAAAGGATCACTTAGTCATTTCAAAACCGGATCCACATTTTCAGAAAAACCTACAACTGAACATTATTTGGAAAAAAGAATTATACTTTTATCAGCACCATCAAACTCACAAGAAATTACACTAGAAGCTGGGAGATATGAGTCAAGATTCACTTACAAAATACCTGAATCTGTACCTCCGAGTGTTAGCCAAACAGAATTACCAAATGGAACTATATTTGATATCACCTATACTTGCCAAGCTCAAGTTTGTGACAATTTTCAATCCAGAAATGCTCCAAAAAATTTGGTGAAAATTTTAAAAGCCACTAAGAAGGTGATCACTGTGGTTGCAGATGACAGTTGGAAGTCTTTGCCAAGTGCCAAGGAAGTTATATCACATTCGGAACAAGTCATGTTATTTTGTGCACCGTTCAGTTCCAAGCCAGCATCAGTCCTTATCAATTTAAACAAAGGAGTGTATAGTCCTGGTGAGCGCATTAGCCTAAACGTTGAAATACTGATTCCAAGACATTCAAAAGTAAGCCAAATCAAGGCTGAAATAGAGAAAACTACCACCATTAAACATGGCAAATCAAAACGAAACAGTCAAACCTTGATCAAAGCTGTTGATGACATGTCTAAGCATAAAAAAGAGATACATCAGAATATGATTCGCAGTGGATTTTCCATTCCAGTAATGTCAAATTTTGTTCCATCATACCTACCAAAATGCTCTCTCCTAGATATTCATTACACTGTGAAACTGATAGTGAATTTCCGTTACAATGGAGGTAAGTTGGTGATGCGAATACCCATTGTCATAACAGCGAAAACGAAAGTCAAACAGGAAATAAAGGAATCGACTACAAACATGCCGGTCTTCAACAAACCGGTCATGCAATTTCCTTACTTTTCTAAATCTCCATCTAGCTATACACTGGATGAAACAGATGATACCAGTACATTATCTAGAAAACAAGATACCCCCCAAACACAAAATGGCACTGTACACAACATGAATGGTGACCTCAGCAAAAAGAAGAAAAAAGAACGCAATGTCACCACAAAGTACCAATCAAGTACAAAATGCTGTAACTGTTGCATGGCATGTTTTGGCTTGGGAATTTATCAACCTTGATCATAAAATGACTAATAAAGGAAACATGTAGTGATTGAGACAATTGTAATTCAAGGTGATCAAAGCAAAGGAACTATAGATGGTATTAAAACATACAATAATGATTGCTGGTAGGTACTAGGACCTGCAATATATATCATGCTATTCCTTCAAAACTACCACACTCAGTTTGCTCTGTCTTGTACATTTTTGAACGGAAAGTTTCAGTAAAATTTTAGGAAGATAATCAAATTCTTTCATGGAAATACAAGTGAAGAGCACCTTTTAACCTACCTTGGGCAAGAAGTACCATCATAAACAAGATTTTTAGCTTTGCTCACAAACATGTGATTTTAACATTTCAATAATACTGCTATAAGTTTGACAACCAACTTTTCTTAATGCAGACCTTTTTTATCAAAAATTAAATGAAGAGAACTTCAATCAGTATGTACATGCATAAAGTTCTATGTGAATGCCATCAAACGGTTGTATCATTCAGATTTTCTTTTTGTATGGTTATTAGAATACTCATCTATATGTATGCATAAGACCAATGTCTTTATACTAGTTGTATTAATTATGAACAAATCATTCTGTAACATCAAAAGTATTCATACTGTTATGCTTGAATTTTATAACAAGTCATCATTTTTTTTATCCATGCTTGCAATATTACATTTTTTAAATGATCATACAATTTGTCTCATAAATGTATTATCGTGTAATTTTTAAAAAAATGCACTCAGCTAATAAATCATAAACAATTTGTTTACTTGTAGAGAAAACCTTGTTTCTATAATGATCAATGTTTTTGCAAGAGAAAATGAATGTCTCTCTGTTTACTGCTTTGAAAATAGTAGCACATTGATAAAATAATCGACGTGAGGTACTAAGAGATCTTATTAGAGAGAATTTTGTATTGAATAACCTTAGTACGATAATCAATTTGGTTGCATACAAGACATGGTCATTGATACGCAGGAAAAAATACAAAAGCCAATCAAAATCAAATAAATTTCATCATATTTCATGGCTTCATTCTACATGATCATCCTCATAATGTCTCAAAAAAATACATTGATCATTCATTTGTAAAAAACATATTGCAGGCACTTTAGCAAAACTCACTTAAATATTCAAGTTTGAAATAAAAACAATGTCATTTAACCCATGATTTTGTAAAAGTTTCCTTTTGTAATGTCTTGTACATGTATGTATTTGCAAAATAAGCATAATAAAGATGAAGAAAACTACCAACATGGCAAAATCAAACTCCAATGTCTGTTCTCATTCACCTATTTAAGTCATAACAATATGCTATAAATATTGAGTGCTTTTACAACTGCACAACTTTACATAGAGTCAAACTGATCAATACCCTGCTGATTAGGGATTTCAAATCTCACTGTCAGGACCATGAAGACTAATTTGATTGCAGCACAGAAGCAATTTGTGATTTAAATCCATGCAGACTTACAACATAAGCTTTGGTAAAGATATATTGGCACTGATGCTTATATGGGCATGGCTATTTCCATGCATATAAAACAGGGCAGGAATTAGAATCGTGAAGACATGGCTTGTAACCAGATGCTAGCTGTCATTTAAACTGTAACACATAGCCGGCTTTTAGGGACATAGGAATGGCAAAAGTATGGCGATGAACTGAAGACTAATAATAAGATAAAAAGGATGTGATATTCTTTGTCTCAAACGGTAAGCACATAGGGTGGTGATCCCTGTAAGAAAGTAATTTTGTGTTCCAAATTCATCAGCAATTTTTGGATCATTGAAGATTTTGACAGGTAGCTTGTCTATCATAGTATCAAATATATATGATTTGAATTAGCAGTTAGCAATACTGAGCAGCAAAATACCCCTGCCCTATGTTGTCTATATGGATACACTAATCTCATAATTATATATATATATATATATGAAAATAGATGTCAATAGAGACATTGTGAATGTGCCAACATGGTCAAATAAAAAGTCCCTCTGATCACATTGCAACAATTGTAACCTTTATTTTACAGCGGTTTTTCCTAAACTTAATTATAGTGGGAAGTATTTTGGAATTTTTATCAAATCATCAGGGAGAGAAATCTGTTGGAATTGAAAATAGTAACTAGCAATTTCATAATCTACAATTGAAGATAAATCAATAAACAATTATGATTATGAATAATTATAAATAGAAGAGTTGTTCTATATGTTACAACAGATTACAACCAAAGTAAAATGACCTGCAAATTTGAATCGAAATAGAATCCTCAAATGTCCCTGTTTTATACCCCTAATCTGATGAACTGACTTTCTAAAATCAAGGATGTGTCCTGATAATATACTGCATGTGACCTAGAAAGAACCAGATCTTAGTATTTATATTAATTGATTTTCAATCCCTTTGTTATCATTTCTATTTAACTTTGGGGATTTAGGAGGGCATGCAATTCCCTTCTCAAACACAGATACATATTTACCCAAATTCCCTTAATGCTAATCAAACAACTTTCTGAAGAGCAAAGTTCTTAGGTTTTATTTTCCAAGAAGCTCTGATCGATATCTAATCAAAATATGGAATAGTCCTTGATGTCTTGAATTGAGTATTCACATTTGGAACCATCCTAGAACTATCTCCAAACAATCATATTTTCTGGACAGTCTGTTGCTCAAGGGCCCCATGATTAACATCTTGATATTAGTTGTGTGAAGATTTTAATTTTTTTTTACATAATATCTTGAAATAAAATTACCCGGGCCTAGTGCATGCCATCTTATTCTAGTAAATTGCTTCTGATACACCTAGATTTAATCTAATTTGCGTAACTCATAGATATTACAACAACTGTAAGTGTTACTTCTGTTATATACAATATTTCTAAGTTCTAATGATAAATCAAAATCACAAAATCACTCAAACATTTTGATAAATATCAAGGAATTACTCTCCTTATGCCAACTTTGGTGCTACCAATACAAAATAATGCCACACACAGTAAAATTGCATATTATATACAAAGCACTAAAAAGCTTTTGTCTTAGCTATCATAAATTCTACAAAATTTGGCAGTTTTAATTAGCAAAACACCCAACTTATCACATGAAACTAAAGTATTCTCTTCTGTCTTCTTCAAACTATCTATAAGCTCCAGCACATCTTATAGCACCTAACCCTTTCTTCTTTCCTTTCATGAAATCTTTTATAATTTGATTAATCAATAATTAATAGAATCTCCTAAATATGTTCCAGGAACAATCTAGTACAATACATTCCTTGGCAAAGAACAACTCAAGAAGGAGTCCTGAGTCTCCTTGGGGACAGAAATCTGTAATTATAGCTTTAAGTAGGTACTTCATCTTGTGTCTAAGTCAAAACCAGAAGTCTCCAAAGCCACTCTGGATGTGGCTGTCGTTATGGTAACTCATACAATATTTTGGCTATCACTAAAGGTTGGCAGAAGAATGGACGTTTATTTCCATGAAATGTTGTTTATGTATTTAGTCAAAAGAAATCATAGCGGGGTGACAACTTTCATTAAATCAATTATTTCTTCAGACAAAAATCTAATCAATAGAACATTCACACACAAGACCAAGTAAGGTATTAATGTTATTAACAAGCAGGTCCATGCTTTGCAGATTTGCTTCAGGGATAAAAACAAGACAAAACATATAAATCCTATACAAGTTTTCTGTTATAAATTCTTTTTCCATTAGTATTTTCATAATGAAATGACTAGGTTTGGAAAGTTTAAGATTTCAGATTTCTTTTAATAAACATGTCACTCAATTTACTTGTCAAAATAATCTAAATCTATCTCGAACAGTGTAAGTAACCATACATGATAGAGCTTTTTTAATTACATTTTGTTACTATGACATAACTAACCTTTAATGTATAAAAATATCACAAAATGACATGGTAAATCATTTTTAATTGCTCTTATCTAAGAAACATCAGAATATCTCAAATTGTTGAATTCTCATGTAATGTGGTCAAGCAATCACAAATCAATAACAGTTACACCTATTCTCAAGAAAAATGCAATTAAAAATACTCATGATCATAATTTTCAATATCCATTCTTCCTGTCCATATTTGGAGAATCTAAATGTGTACATGTATGTAGCCTTCATCTAATATAGCATTGGAGTAGAGTTTCAATGATGCAGTCAAAACTTCACTTTTAACCACCACCCTAGAAGGACAATCTCTTAACTAAGGCCACTGAAAAGCAGGGCCACTAAATATGTATAAAAAGCTGAATCTATATAGATATCGATAGATCATATAAATATATCATGTATATAAAACCCAAACTAATGCTTTCACCTTTACCCATGGCTATTCTAAAAGTAAAAGTGGTCTTCTTGAAGGTTTGACAATCATGACGTGGATGTCTGCCAGCCTCGACTCTTATTCTATTCATGCAATCTCACTGATACTTTCTGCTTCCTACTTCAGTGATCAATTTAGAATTTTTTGGCTACTGGACTGGATAACATGTTTATTAAGGAAATGACTAATTTCTACAGAACCGGATAATACTTTAACATTGGGCTAAAACAGTCCGGTCTGCCAGTCTGGTGCCTAATTTGATCACTGTACTCTACACTGGAAGAGCATCGAATCTTCATCCTTTTCATGAGATTTATACTGGAGTTTATTCTATTCATTTTCAATTTCTACCAACATGTCCTTTGGTCCTCATTCCATGACATTGGTCTAGAAAAAGTCATGGAAAGAAAAACAAAAAGATAAGACACCTAGCTAGCAGAAGAGACAGATACCCTGAGGACATAGGACAGCTATTTTTCTGTGGCATTATTGCAGTGTAGGCTTTTACACCCCGCCATACAATTAATGCTTCTGACCCAGATTCTTTGACAAGACAACCCTTTTCATAAAAGATTGCAAATATCACTACATTAATAGGCCTTTCATACATGCACTAATCCTTTAGGTCATTGTCATTACCATTGAAAAACTGATTGATTCAAAGACATATCACTCCATCTAAACCTTGAAAAGTATACCTGTCTCCAGCATCTTATTTTTGAAGTACCACTACTAGCTAATTAAATAATCAATGCTAGATGTATATAGGTTTTCCCTGTAGATGGTTATAGCCAGATTTGTCAGTTGACACACTAAAAACATAAAGGTACATTGCATGCGAGTTTCCTTATGAATAAGTCCAATCACCATTGAACATATCATATCTAAGCTAGCCCTAGAAGATGATCCTGCATGGATGGAAAATTAGCAAGCAATAGATATGACATTCTAAGTCTATAAGTTTATCTTATTTGCCATTATAAACAGTCAGGCAATGCTGGCTCATATCTAGGCCTGTAGCTAAGATTATTAAAGGCTGGTTCTAAACGCAACAAAAAAATGCCTTAATGGGCAAACTTGCATGCTATAAATCAAGATTTTTGTAAAAGGAAGGGGCGGTTGGTAGTTTACAATAACATAGCCATTTTCATTACCCTTTTCTAAACTGTGGGATTAATATCACACACTCTAAAAACTGATTTTTACCTCATACACAATCTCTTTACACAATCTCTATGTTCAGTGAAGCTGTTTTCTGAAAGCACAACAACCAAAATAAATTAATAAAATTATCATGGAACCATAAGCTATGATAAAAGCTGTGACACCAAAGACATTATCCTTCTATCCTGTATCTCTTTTTAAAAACTGAAATCATACATAGATAACTGTTTTTGAAAACATTAGTTCTTAAGGGAAAAAAGCTTTTATGGATATCCTCTTCTGTTCTAAAAAAGAGAAGACACTACAATGAAGACAGCTAAGGTATCAAATTATGCTGAAGAAGACTTTACGGTCAGTAATGAAGTACTCCAAATCGATTTTAGCATGTAATTAAATCCATGTATTAGCTGAGAAAGGAGAATCTCAAGAAACAATATTGCTACTCTCAATCTCTCCTTAAATTAAATAGATACTTAAATTCATGTTACAACAGAGACAATGTTAATTAAAAGTCCAAGTCAAAGGCATAAAAATATAAAATATGACGCCCTAATGCTTTATGCATGAAATGTTCTAGCTGCACAATTGTACCCTTCTCAGATATATAGGGTCTTCACTTTTGGTATACAGAATAAGTCGTCTCCATTTGACTTGCTACAATGTACAAGAATATTTTTTTTCAATCTCTTAAAGTACTTGTGCAGTTTTCATTTTTCACTAAATCTACTGTCTTGTTTCTTATCAAGGATATGGATTCTAATCTAAGGCAACAGACATGTACACTGTCATAAATCTCTTTAATACAATAGGGAAGTCCTCAAGGGATAACACAAGAATTCATAGAAGCATACCCGAAGCTTGTGGTTTTTACTTCATTCAAATGTAATTATGTGATCCCATCATTTCAAGGACCCCTGTGTTAACTACATTTTCATATAAACATGCAATTTTTTCTGATGTATTTACCCTCCCATGAAATACTATCATTTTTGTCAATAGCACAGTTACACTAATAGTTCATATTTCTATGTTTTTCAGGACGGGTATATAGAGGAGAAGTATTAAATGAAAAATGAAAGAGCAAAGGCATTTTAGTGGGGTTCAGACAGAAAGTAAATGAAGTGTCTGTTCCTCCCACATGAACCTGGTTACAAGCACCCTGGATCTTAGTACCAGAAAATTGTGACACGATTACTTGTTTACATGATCAATCAAAGACATGTTGTAAGCATTATCAATTATTCACTTTTAAACAGTCAATCATCACAGAAAAAAAGTCAAAATCAACATGTCCACAGTTGATAAACACCTTTGTAACTATAAATACAAAAGCATTGATATCTTACAAAAATCAAAAGAAGGCATTGATTTTACATACAAATGCAATTCAGTTATATAGCCAGGCAAATTATCAAAATCAATCACAGGCTGTATAGATTATACAAGCACATTGATTACCATATCGGTAATCATTTAATTACCTTTGGCACACAATGTAATTTGTTTGATAGGAAAACAAATGAATAGTTATTGCATCCATGAAAGACAGTTAATTATGCTATGAACCAATTAGGATGTTTGACGTATACATGCATTTGTATCCTTCAGGTGTACATTAGATGTATACATGTATATCCTTAATTATAATTATGCACTATTCAAATTCAATACCATTATTCAAACAACTCCATCCTTCAAGTTACACGTGTAACAGTGCCCAATCCATAAAACAATTTCTAAACAACATCTCCCTTACACTACTATGAAAACTCATGAGGATTAAATCAGAATAACTGTCCCTTGTCTTTGTTCTACAGATACATAAACAGACACATTCAACAGGCAGGGAATCTGGAAACTCTACCATGGAATCTGTGAAGCCTCTGAATTTTTCATATCAACATGTCCCTTTGTGACAAATCCTATCACCTGCACAAGATTTTTAAATAACAGGGTTCTGGTAAAAAGAAAACATATCTTAAGGGGGGAAAGAGGCCTGCCTGGTGCTGTTACTCATTAGCAAAGCCCAAGACAGGATCAAGAATTATGAAACGTAAAATGTCAACCTTGCAAGTTAGCTTCAAAGATATGTTGCTAGGTTACTGATGTAAAAAGAAATCTTTTCGCTCAATTTAGTCAATTTAAAGTGCCCCTGGAAAAGATTTGGAATCATCTGGGTGTTTCCTTTACATGAAAGTAAAAGAAAAGACAAAATCTTCAGGAAAAAATGTCCACAACGAGAAACAATTGAGAAATATTTTTTTCCCTTCATAGGTCTGAAGGCCTATTTGTCATACTGACTTAGATTACAGCTTGGCCTTTAGGCACTTCCTTGAAAAGCTTAGAATACAAAGTCTGGGAAAATAACTGTTGTAAAGTAGGCTTGTTACCTTATTAAATGAGGGAAAGCCTAAAGCCCATCTATATCTTTACCTTTTTTTTTCCTTTTATGTAGAAAAATTGTTCCTCGAGATAAGCAGTTATTTTTTTCATCAATTTGATGTTTTTTTTGCATTTTATGCCTCAAATTTGTAATTAAATGCTATCCCAATGGACAGCATGAAAATTACATACAGCTGAGTAATCAAACTATTTTGCTAATTAATTCCTAAATACAAAACATATCACAGCATCATCATTATACCTATGTTACTATACACTATGTTGTCTTTCCAAAAGGTTTAACAACATTCAATATTCAGAGACTTAATTAGAAGTGTAGCTATATTCGTACCTCTGGGCAAATGGTAGGTACATGCACTATTAGGCCAATGTCTGATTGCCTCTTCCAGTTTATTGACAATCTACAATCAAGAGTTTGCATGCAATGGAAGACCAGGCTTTGAATAAGCATTTTAAAGGATACAAATGAATGATGGCTCCCTATTTACTGTATGACTTGATACATAGCTATTTACTAAGAGGAATTATAAAAGTTAACCAATTGGACTATTAATAGTATTACAGAATGTTAGACTGAAATGCCTGAATTAGAAGACCAAAATCAGCCTTCCCAAGTATACTAAAGAGGGCTTTAGATCAATTTATAGTAAACAATCTTTTTCAAATTCTTGATTCAGAGTTCTTCCAACAGCATTTCCAGAAATTGATAAGTAATTGATTACAAAATTGGTTGTGACTTTAATAACATTGTTTAATTATTTTTTTCAATATATGGGTTAGCTTGTAAAATTCACATCCAAAGTGTTGCTAAATTCACTTGAGTGACAGTCTTATGGTAAATATGAAAAAAAATTGGAAAACATAACCCTGAAAATAGCTAAATTAACCTTACTTCATCTTGTTTCCATTTTTAGTGTTAAAACAAAATCAAATAAGAATCTTAAAACTAAATTTCCATGTCACATCATGTCAGATCATTTATTTTTGTAGTTGTAAGTGTAATATCTATTCAGAATACCATGATGTCATCCAAGGCTTAAAAAAAAAGTATATTATTTTTGGAGCTTCTGTAACAGATTTTATAATTTGCAAAATTTAATTCAGGTATATATGCCAAAACAGGGAATTTTCAATATTCTAAAAAAAAATCAGACGGCCAGATAGGCCTATAATATAATACTTATGAAATGATGCAATGAACCATACTTATAGATACATTAGCACTAGAACACTGTTTTGTCAGTGTCGCTAGTCATTGATACTACAGTAAACTCCCTTTATAGAGGTCGCCACTTGCGTTTTCCCTGATTTAAATGTAAAGAATTTGAGTAGGTGAAAGATTCTAAGACCTTGCTTTGAACTCACCACCCTGTGATCCACAAGCCAGCTCTAGACCCTAAAGTTTGGACCATTTAGGCTGGTCAGTAAAGGTTATTAATCACATTCAATGTTTTCTTTTGACTCAACTGTGACTTACTTTAAAATCAACGTTTCAACCACTGTCAGTG
Organism: Pharyngocirrus eroticus; assembly: GCA_033118115.1. Classification (NCBI taxonomy): domain Eukaryota; kingdom Metazoa; phylum Annelida; class Polychaeta; family Saccocirridae; genus Pharyngocirrus; species Pharyngocirrus eroticus. Next base: position 16,029 of record JAVSBT010455655.1, read on the forward strand.
GTTTTCTTCATTTATCCTGATGTTGATTTTAAAGTAAGTCACAGTTGAGTCAAAAGAAAACATTGAATGTAATATATGTTACCAACTGAATGAATTTATTTCATGAAGGTTATTAATCATTACAAAAGGAGGATTTGGCCCTTTGGAATGGACTTAAAGCTGATCAATATTGAATTTATTAGAATAAATTTCAGTGCATCATCAGTCTGGTAGTAAGCTTTATTTGCTTCTCAGGGTTATGACTTCTTTAATGTAATGGCACCGTTGGACGCTATGCACAAAGGTCTAAACATGTCCATAGAAATAAAATCGGGCTATCTAAAATGTGTATACAGTTCCACTTTAAGGCGACCACCAACTGCACATACAAGTTGATCGCTTTCTCAGATTGTTCTTGACACTGAAGTTGGTTGGGAAATATTTGGGAGGACTTTGGAGTCTTCCAGTGACTGGAAATCATGTTCTGACCTGCCAAGAGGCAGGGTGAAAGGAGGTAGTTTACTGCTCAAATAAGATACAACAGTAAATAATAATACTGGTCCATGTCCATAAATGCACATTCATTCATGATTTTCCGTAATATAACCACATCAACCCAATATCTTATGACTCATTATAAGTACCATAGTAATAATCACTTATTATCCCTGATAGTGATAGTGTCATTAGTGATAGACACTAAAGTAAAGGGGATTACCATACAATACTAGAATAATTATCTCCTGTCAAGCCCTAAATAACTGAAATGATGACATGTCATTCTTCATTTCTTTCCAACAAATAAATTTTCTGTGAAAATAAAAGATAACTTACCCATTATGTATTGAAGCCATGCTTTCCTGGTCAACAACGGCTGCCAGATATAGGAATCAACCCTTGATTCATTGATTATGCCTGTCACACTAGCAGTGTTGACAAATCTTGTGTGGCGAGATTTTCCCTTCAGACTGGTTCATTAATATGTCGTTATGAAATGCGCAAAAAAAAAAAAAATAACCCAGAAAATGAAAACCAATTACATCAAAACTTTTCCTGTTTTATCGCAAACTAGAAGTGAAATATACATTTTCCAAAAAAGCAACAATATTTGACTAACTCCCGTTCTAGATTTTTTTCTACTTCCTGTAAATTTTGTTGAGCTTGCGCACCGTTCATGACAACACTGACAACAAAGTGTCGGTGATGGTTTGCAAAGATACATTTGCATGACCCAAAAGATAAAGTGATATATAAATACTGGGATCGTAGCAATGTGAGTATTGGTCTTTAATCCAACGTCTATGTCTTATTCAATAAGATATGGCTTGAATTATACTTATACTATAGTTATCTTTTTACAGAAATAAATTGCTCTGTCCCCCTAAACTAGCCAGTCTGGACTACAGCCTACACTGGCACTGTAGCACTAGTTTAAAATACATGTATATACACTATTTAGGTTGCTGGGAAAATGACAGCTTCCTTTCAAACCCGTTGTCTCTCAACTGTCAAGAGAATGATATGCAGTTCTACTCGAGCTACCAAATATATAACTTGTTGCTTGGTATTGACTATTGGGTATTTTTTTTCATTTGTGAATACAGTTTATGATTTATTAATTAGCACCATTTGCTATTTTATCATGATTGTGGTTCACGCCATCGGCATGTACTTGTTAAAAATGGATCTGTAACCAGCACAATAATATAAAACAAGACATCAGATCTGCATAATAAATAGGATAATACAGATATTGTAAAAGAAAGCATTCTATGATAAGTTGATAGCCCCCCCCCCCCCTTTCTTAATCATTTTCATGAATGTTACTTTCAGACATAAAACAAGATGAGTTCTGGAAGAGGTGAATAGATGCTAAGTATCCCTACTGGGCTTTATATGATAAATCTAAGTACAATTGTTCTAAAAAAATATTATCATTTTAAACAGACTTATTTCTTTTTTTCAGTGAACTTCTGTGAAAAAATGAATAACCCAAGGGGTAAAAAAGTGAAGGTCTGGGTCAGAACCAGACCAACATCCACATTTGCAGGGGATATAATCCATCTCCTAGATGACAAAAAGGTAAGAAAAGAGTCAACTAAAAGAATTTCCTTTTCCGGCTGAAATTGTCTTGTATATAATATCTTAAGTTTTTATTTAAGAAAAATGTCTACGCTTTATTGTACCATTTCTACCTGTTTATGTGATAAAACACCTTTTTCCATATAAATAATTGACAGCATAACATCACTTTTCAGACAATCAATCTACATTGCAAAAGGGATCCTAAGAAAGGAGTGGTCAACAATCAAGTTTTGGACTGGTCTTTTAAATTGGATGGAGTAATGCACAATGTTAGCCAAGAACAAATTCAGCAAGAATTGGCTAGACCTGTTGTGTCCCAAGCACTACAGGGTTATAATGGTAAGCTTTTACATGCTTACTTTATATCATATGCATAAGATTTACAAAGTTTTGTGTTCATATCCAGGTAAATGTTGTATAAAGTGCGAGTACAACAAGTATTTTGATAAGTTTGAACTAACAATACAGTTGTATAAAACTGTGAAAATATTAGCAGATTGCAACATTAATTTCCACATGACTACAATGCTTTATGTGTTGTACTGGACGATATAAACCCAGAAACCCAAGTCACAAAGTCCAAGTCTTGTACACTTGTTGAATAATTTCATACAGTTTAAACTTGATGTCGAATATCATTGAATGTTTTTTAAAAGCAAGCGAGTCGTCCATGTTGTGATGTAATAGGTATAAATAATAAAGGCTGCGTGAAATCACGTTTTTGGTAGCATGCTAAATAAAGCGTTTTAGGGAAAAAATTACAAATCTTGACTTTTATTTAGAATCTATTTCAATGATAGATATTTCAAATAATTATTTCAGGTACCATTTTATGCTATGGCCAGACAGGAGCAGGAAAAACTTTTACAATGACAGGGGCAACAGAAAATTATAAGCATAGAGGAGTAATTCCTAGATCAATATCACAAATTTTCAAAGAAATAGATGAAAGATCAGAATATGCAGTAAATATACGGTAAGTAAAATAATCATTTATTCTTTTATCATGGATCTTGGAACCAATAATATATTTGGCAAAGTAAAATAATGATTGAATAAGTGAAATATAATCTTGTTTTAAAAAACAAAGATATTTACTGAGTGTAATAATTATATAGATACCAACATTTTGTGATACTTTTGAAACAAACCTTAACGAGAGTCCTTGATGACTCAAAACATGTAGGTTTCAAAACGCATATCTTTTTCAGTTGGACTATTATTTTATATATTTTGATACATTTATTGAGTATAATTTTCTATTTCAGGATTTCGTACCTAGAGATATATAATGAAACTATGTTTGATCTGCTATCCACTCTTCCTGAATCCATGCAAGTGGCTCAAATGAATCCTATGACAATCGTTGAAGATGATAATGCAGGAGTCTGCATCAAAGGCCTTAACTGCCATTTGGCACAGAATGAAGAAGAAGCTTTAAACCTTTTGTTTGAGGTAATATTGAATATTTCAATATTGTCTGTCAGGATCCTGTGCATGTGGCGAAAGTTCTAATTTCTGTACACTCAACCAGATTCGAATGTAAACTATATTAGTTTCATGTCCAACATTTCAAAACCTAGGAGACAAAATGAGATATTTTTGCAAGACATTGATTTAGAAATGAAATGGAGCATGGCCATTTACATAATTCATAAAGGACAAATGATTTGTAAAAAGGTTTGCAATCTAAAGAGGGTGTTTATTTATGCATATATCATTTCATAGTTCAGCAAAAAAGACCAAATGAATTTTATGCAAATGAAAAAGGCTGTCAACCTATCCTTTTCTTGCCTATCAGATGTTGAAACTAAGAGTGTGTGTTATTTTTTTTTAATGTCATATTATCTTTTTAGGGTGAAACAAACCGAGCCATTGCTGAGCATTCTTTGAACAAAAATTCTTCTAGATCTCATTGTATATTCACTATCTATATTGAGGTAAGAAACTTATATATTAGAAGGTTATGTAGGAAAGCTCTTTTAACGTAATTTTGATTTTGAAAATCTTGTTCAGTGCCTTACCATCGAACCTATCATGTATTTCATAAATAATTGTATTTTTCAGAGCCGATCAAGAGTGCAATCTGAGGCCAGATACACATTGTCAAAACTAAATTTCGTTGATTTAGCTGGTTCAGAAAGACTTGGCAAAACAAAAGTGAGCATACCCATTTTTAGTGTTTCAAAGACATATGTAAGTAATTTTAATAGAAAAGGAAATTGGTGAGGGGTCAATGATGCTCATGTATCTCAAGTGACAGATGTTGTCATGTAGGAACATTACTTCAATATATATATTCCAATGGCGTCTCAAGGTTGCAAAACATGTAAACTATTAATGCTAAAATGTATCCAAACATTAGAATCTGTCATGGCTATATTTTTTTCTTTGAGTGATGTTTATATGTGAAATGTACATAATTCTTATATCTTCCCTTTTTTATTTCCAGTCTGCTGGTAAAACTCAACAGGAAGCCATGTACATCAATAAGTCTCTGTCATTTTTAGAGCAGACAGTGATGGCACTGGCTGACAGGAGACGTGAACATGTGCCTTATCGTCAAACCAAACTTACTCACTGCTTGAAAGATTCTATTGGTGGTAACTGTAACACACTGTTGATTGCAAACATTTGGGCAGAAAAGGAGCAGATAGAGGAAACTGTAAGTGACACTTTTTGAATTATATTCAGAATGATAGTGCTTGAATATTTCAATTCAATTCCAGTTGGATAAGAAATCAACAGTTAGATTGTTACAATTTAGAAGTACCCATACCAAAAATAAAATGTTTGGAACAAACCACCAAATAATTTTAGAAATCTATATAATCTTCCTATTTATGTCAGTAGAATTTATGAAAAAGGCAAATGATTATGCTTGTCATTAAATTTGTTTAAAATATTTTTGAGGATCATATATATTTTTTCTAATCTCCTAGATTTCGACACTCAGATTTGCCACAAGGATGATGTGTGTTGCTAACGAACCAACTGTAAATGAGCAATTTGACCCAGCGGTAAGATTCTTTTATTTGTAGACTTGTGACAAACTACAAATTATTAAAAAATATAAAAAATGTATACCCTTTAACAGTTTTGTAATTTATGTATCATTTCTTTTTTTTTTCATTTAGATCTTGGTGAAAAAATTAGAGCGAGAAATTATGACTTTGAAGCATGAGTTGGCTATGCATGATACTTTGGTGAGTGACAAAATTGTTATTTCTTTTGTACTAAATGACGGGTACTAATTTAGCGTAAGACACAATTTGTACATTGATTTTATTTTGTTTGGATTATTTTTGTAAAATATACATGTACTTTATATCCAACCAACAATCAACAGATTTATTAATGAACACAGGCACTAGATCAAGAAGAAATGATTGATTTTTTAATGATGAATAAGTTCGAATTCAAAACAATACTTTTATTCAACAAATATACATCAAACTTAATGACGATTTATATACTTTTACTTAGTAATTTTGCACCATATTAGCAATTTGGTTGGACAAGAAGTTAAATGTGACACGTGATAGGATCATGATTATATAACAATTGATGATTTGTATTTTTTTCTTGTAATTTTGCACCAATTACTAGCTGTTCGGTCCAATGGTAAATTGTGTATATGATTTGAAGAAATACATGTGTTGTTTTTTCATTTTGGTTCACTTGTGTGTAAATAGGTTGTGCACAGTATACTTTGAATAAATTAAAAGCACTATGAAACTGGTATTTATTTTGAAAACCAATCATGAAAAATATCATCTGTTATGAGCATTGAGCACATTGTGTTAAATCAATATTTGAAGGTATCATCTGATTTGCAACATTTTCACAGCACATATAAGAAAATAAAAATATGAAAATGAGAAGGTTGACCTCCTGATGAATATTTTCATTATTTTTCATTGCACTGTCACTTTAAAGAGAAAAAATTGCAAACAATTTGTCACTTTTTTCACCAGTTTTTGCAAACAATTTACCACAGGAAAATGCATGATGTGTTATATTGTATATTTTTGCATGCTGTTTTAAGGGACAATTTCTCAACCCTTTATAATCCTGTTATCATTTTATCGAGGAAAAATCCTTCACATAGTGAATGATATATTGCAAACTATATCATATAGGTGTTTGTGTTTTCTTGTTTGCCAACAAATTACCATCAAAACAAAATGAATATATCTTTACATTTTTCCCCGTTGTAGTCTGAAAATGGATTTGTATGACTCTACTTCTTGGTAAAATCTAAGAAAATTAATATCATGCCTGATTTTTTGAAAGAACACTTATAGTTCTAGCTGTTTGTGGATTTCAGACCCATTTGAACTAGTTTTCATCCTTTGAGACGAAGGGAGTTTATTTTTGTGTGGGTATGCTTCTGTCATTCTTTTATAAAATTCTAACATGAGGAAGTAGTTGAGTTGAAAGCTATAATTTGCAGCAATGTAGGTTGGAACATAGATTTAGTACAAGTTACCCTAATCATGGTGTTGCACTTGCAATCGGTGTTGATGAAATCCTTTCTCACTGTATCCCTCGAAAATCCCTTTAGTCCCTTGGAAACTCCCCCCATAAGACCCACACTGCATGCCACCTGAATGATTTATTTGATTCCATAAATATTCAGTTCATAGAAGAAGATGAGGGTAGCCGTGGTAAAAAAGGGAAAAAAAGCCAAGATACAGGAGGTAAAAAAGGGGTGAGTTCCTGATGTAATCTATGTAACCAATATGTTTGTATTCAAATACAAATTGATAGACTAGAATAATGTAGCACAAGATCATAGATCTATAATTAATTCAAGAATATGCAGGGATTTTTTAGGATACAAAGTCCATGCCAATTTAGGGAGCAAATTAACAGCCAAGTTGTGCATAAATAAATTTATGACCTGTTAACGCTAAAACCATTTTTTCCCCCTGATTTGATTTATAAGTATTTGCAAAAAAAACATGTGAAACTAGCTTACTATTGGTAAGATAGGGTGGAGATGGATGTTCATTGATTTTTATGGTTCTATATATGAAGCTTCTAGAAGTGCCAGACAGTCCAGATTTGGAAGTAGAAAAGAGAAAGGGAAGGACACCAAGTAGCTTCTCTCAAAAAGGTGTTAAAACAAATAAGGTTAGCTATCCATTCATCAGGCCAGATCATGGAGTTACTTTTAAAAATAAGAGAAGGTTCTGCCTATTCATACAGACTTGTTTCATTGTATTGCTTAGCTATTTGTATAATTATGTTTAAGATTTGTTATAAACTTGGTCAAATGCATTCCAAAGATCTTTGTACATTATTGGGGTTCTATACAGTCGAATAGAATGTATGAGATCATGTCAGCCGCCATTTTATTTTGTAAGCTCAGTAGTAAAGTTTTATAGTAGGTGTATATAATATATAATTATGTATTCGATTTTCCATGCATTTTTATGAAGAAGAGCTCCGACACAGATTTGGAAAAGAGTACCCCAAAGCCATCACCTTCACCAAATAGTAGTCTAAAAAGCTCAATGTCACCAAATAGTTACAAGAGCAATAAGGTTAGCTAAGATGAAATGATTTGACTCTCTTTACATTTAATATTTAGGACTTTATGCGGTCTGCTTGTGAATACCTGTTCTGGAGTCACTGTTATTAGTGTTAGGCTTTATCTATAATCATCCCTTCATATAATCCAATTTATCATATTGTTGGAATCCTGTAAAATATGTTTTCCCCCATTATGAGGTGTATGGGGATTCCTTAGAGATTTTAGCCATTTCTTTAATAATCATCCTAGCTGGTCCCTCTGAGCAGAATAAGTAAATCGACCCCTGCTCTCACATAACTTCTGTAATTTTCTAATGAACACTTTTTTGATCATTTTATCTAGGGAAAATTGGTAAGTAAGGTAGCTTCTCATTATTCAGATTAAATTACACAGCTGCATGTTACAAAAATAGGAATTTTAGTAACCCCAGATTTAAATTGAAAGTCAAAAGGTACCCAGCAGTAGACGTTAAACAGTATTACTAATGAGGAAAGCCCCAAGGTAAATTCCACAACCATTATTTAAACACTCCAGAGCGAAAATTTGTCCAAGTCATATTTAGACATTTTGAGATAATGAGGATGCAGGTCTTCAACTCTAATTGCAGGAGTCTATTATTTCATGTAAAAAATGCGCAAGTAGCTGATTTCATTGCATTAGTTGGCACTCATTTTTGCCCAATTTTGTCGATTTTTGTTACTATATCAGCAAAATTCTTTTGATATATCTCTTGGTTGGTCCATCAAAATGAAAAAACCTGTATAGGTTGCAGAAACTGACCAAGATGCAAAGTCAGAAGATGGTCGTTCAAGAAAAGGGAAATACATGGTTAGATAAAATATGAATTGTTTAACTAATGAGTAATTCTATTTACTATTTTACTGATATTGAATATGACTCTCGGAGATTCCTAAATGAAGTTTTGGAACAAAATTATTTCTTTTCCTTTTGATGATTGGAGCTTTTGAAAATTAACTAACGGTAATAATTAATTTGCACATATATGCAGCCATCATCTTGAATAATGTAGGTGCTGTCTTTTCATACATGCAAGTAATTATACATATATGAATTACTTGCTTGGTTGTTGTAGCTTTTATTGCCATGACAAGTCAAATTCTTCATATTCAGTGATGATACTAAACTTGTGTTTTTGGGGCATTTGAGTGTAAACATGCAAATGAATCACTGAGTGTTGTGTAGTATAAATAGTATAAGCTCAAAAAGTGAATACTAATTATTTTACTATTTCATCACCATTATTATTTTTCCATTCATTTTTTCTGGAACTTTTCAGAAAAACTTTAGGTCTGGTGACCATGTTTTCATTATAAGCCCAAAGGTGATCGTAGTCGGGAACTTTTCTAAATTCTTGTGAAAACCCCCTACAAAAACAAGAAGTGAAAAATGTCAATATTTTTTGCCTTGGAGCTGCATGTTTAATTAATTACCTTTCAACTTTTATTGTTTACATGTAGGATAATAGCTGACGTTAATTTTTTTGCAGAAAACTTCATTGTGACCTTGGTCATGCTAAACTATTCACACTATTTGATTATTTTCTATTTTACATAATTATCGGAGTTTGCATTTCACAGCTATATATACTCTTGTATATGAATAGTTAATTAAGCAATCCATTTGAATAGGCATGTATGATGAGACAAAACCTTCAATTTTACTCACAGGCTAAGAATTGAAAAATAGGTTTTAATTCATGTATGATTATAGAGAATCTGTCCTTGTATCTATTATGTACATATTGATAGTGCTATACTTGAAAGAATTGAAAAATAGCATGTCGGACAAAGGTCCTATGATATTTTGCTATTTATGTCAACAGTATTTAAGTGTAACATCTCTTTTCAGCAAATTTATTTGACTTGAGAATACAATATCTCTAAAACAAAAAGCATACTTTACTTTTGATTTTAGTCATGACATATTCATTTACCATCACTCACTTTCATTTTCTCTTCCTTTTTATTTCCCCCATCCCTTGTCGTTTTATTCTGATGTCAATTTTGATTGGTGTATCTCTTAGAGTCAATCAAGGGTGAACATTTTTTTTTTTACTTTTTTCATTTACGATGATTATGGTAAGATTATTAATATAGAAAAATTAGTAATTATGGAAAAGGAAATGCCCTTTGTGGCCTCAGAGTTTGATTACCTGTTACTTGTCCCATGTGTTTACCATTTCACATTTTTTACCATCTTATATTAAATACCAATATCCACCTGGATAGATTTTTTTATATATAACAATATGGCCCTATCAGTATCACACTGCAAGCTACCACTACATTGCAAACCCAAGGTGGCTAAAAATCTAACCTCAACCATCATTGCAAAATTTACCATCTTGTGAAAAAACCCAATGAGTTGCCCTTTTGACAATGAACTTCTAATTCTTATTCATCTTACAGTTTTTTGAGTTTGAAAAAGAGATCTTAGTAATTTTGCATTTTGTTTCACAAGGCAAAATGGTTAGAGAATTAAATAATTATGTAGTTTTCAGAATTGATCAGCTATTGGGTTCTACAATGATACAGTCTGCATTAGCCTGATTTCGATAGATATCAAAGCATATGGGTCATAAGTTAGATATTTTCATGGTAGTAGTCAATTGCTTTTAAATCAATTGATTTATTGCTTCTTTATTTATTTCATACAGACCAATAGGAACCAAATTACCTATGAACCCCTTTCAGAACAGCAGCGTTATGAAATCAAGTCCCAAGTCCAGTCCTATATTGCAGGAGCATTAGATGAAATTGATGTAAGTATGACAAGAAGGTCACAAAATTGTAACAAGCATAAATACCTCTATATTGCCCTACTCTTCCTTAAAGGACCACTATATAGAATTTTTGTCCTAGGACAACTCAATCTGTTTTGGTCAAACTAGCAGAGGAAATTATGTTTTTCAAATAGTAGGTTGAAAAATATCCCTAAGATGTAATATGTTGTCCAGCAAAGAGTGCTTTATAAAATGTCTTAGTCTTACACTGTAAAATAAATAATGCCAATCATGTATTTTTTCCCCCCTAGATTGTCAACATTCGTCAAATACAGGGAGTGTATGAGTCATTCAAAGATATGTGCCAGTAAGTTCTGTTTACGTTATCCTTATTTTCATTATTTGCTTGTGCAGTACACACAATGCAAAAGTGCAAGACAGGAGAAGAAATAGAGACACTGAATTGATATAATCTCAGTTAAATGTATTTATTCTTAGAAGTATCTTTTGACCTGCATTAATTGTGTAGGTTATAATTGCCAATATTGCAGGACTTGTAAAAAATTATTATTCATTGTATTTCTATTTTCATCTTAGGCAAATGGAGAAAGAAGTTGAAAATAAATTCAAATCTAAATACACACTGGTGGATAAAACAGATCCCCAGGCTATAGCAGCAGCCCAAGCGGCAGGACTTCCTGTTGATGATAATGGTGATCTGGTTGGTGAAACAGACGGGAAAGGGTTTGGCATAGGAACCTCCCCCACTGCTAAACCTGCACCCTCTTCAGTTGTAAATAGCAGGAAGAGGCAAGCCAAGAGAGGCACTTCAAAGCAAGACCGTGCAAGGTAAGGACTCAAATCAATCATGCTGATTTGTTAGAGTAATCTCCAGATATTAACAGTTGGTGTCAAATATATCATATTCCTCAACTGACAGTGAAGAATTGACAGAATAATAATGAAAAATAAAAATAAATTCATAGCTTGATTGATTTTACCATCATTTTATACATAAATATTGATTTAAAACAATTTTCCTGTGTAATATTTATCTCTTTCAAAAAATAGCCCTGATGATTTCAATGTAGAGTAAGTACAAGCAAACATACCAAGAAAATTCTCCTAAAAAAAGCACACAAAACAGCACAAAAAAACACAGAGTGTACATCTCAATTGATCACCTGGATTTTCAGTTGGCAATTTATATTCTTTGGTTTTTTTTAATAGAAATAAAAAAGCATGTACTTCAAACTCATTCACATATTGGAGCGGTGATGGTTATCTATAGAGTGTGACAGTATAATCTATTCAAAACAATGTCCAATATTTTCATGTGGGCATATATGGCATTATAGAACATTTTTGGTTGGGGGGAGTTGTTCCAAAGTTTCTGAAAGGTGTATTACTAACTGGAAATACAAGAGCACTGGCACTGGTCACCATTAGCCCTGTTTACATTGGTCAATTTCTATAGCAGAGATTTTGCTTTGACTTTATAGCCAGAGTCATAATTCTTTGTGAGACTAAAAGTCAAATTCACAATCCTTTGGAAGACTTGAAGTTAATCTGTTTATATTGTCTAAAAAGTGGCTAAAGTTTAAAGCTGGCAGTCATGTGGCAATGCAAATAGGTTGAAAGTTGATCCTCTTGGATGAAAAGATTTGTAAATAGACTTCAAGAAAAAATCTTCAAAATTGCAACTGTGTTTAGACTATAGACTTCTGAAATACTTAAAAGACTTGCAACTAAGAAGCCACTTTAAAGCGACACCGTGTAAACAGGGCTTGATGCTAATATGCTCTAGTTTCTACTGACACAACCTATGAACTGTAAGATAAGACATAATGTCAGATTCAATTTTTTTTGGTTTTTGTTCTGGCAACATGACAATCCTATCTTCTCACTATAGGTTGTATCAGGGGCAATGGAAAAATCCCAACTTTCAGTGACACTTGCACATGCTTGGGTATTTTTCATTGTTAAAAGATGCATTTTTCAATCTTTGGTCTTGCTTGCAAGATTTTGTTATCAGAATTTTCTTTCAGTGCTACTTGCACAGCCAATTTTCATATTTGCACATGTTATTTTTGAAGTTTACATTGAGTTGTGGTGGGCAAATACACTTTTCAAAATCTTGTAACACAAGTGGTATGTATTAACAGCATCTTTGCACCCTGTTTCTTTGATTTTGATTTTTCAGTATGCACCCACAACATTACTAACGTAAAAAAAAATTACCAACGAGGAACACAAAATTTAATATTATATCACAATCAATAGCGGCTATTGTAGCCCCAGTCAAGAATATGACATCACCGGACAAGTATCATAGCTTAGTGTTATGTCATAATTAATCATAAAAAGTGACAGAAGGCACATTTGATCATGTCATATTCAAGATCTGTAAACAATATTTTTCATTTTTATGCAAGACTAGGGTTCATACTTGATGTCATCTTTAAGATATCAAAATAACTCTATTGACACTGAAACATAAAGAATAAATTTGATAAAGAAAATGCTGTTATTCAAGATTAATATAAGGGAATAAATGTAAAACATCATTCAAAACACTAAAATATAGACATTGAAATACTTTTTTGGAATGTATGGACAAAAACTGTATCTTTTAAACACCTCTGTGTACTAACATTGGTTTTCCAGGTACTTGGCATTGAACCTTAAAATACCACTGTAGCTTACAATGCTGTACCCTTTAGACTCTGTCCTACCTTAAATCAATTGCAGAAGATTGTTTTAATTTGGGATCAGCATCTAATGGGTTAATGCAGAAGACATAGTACTGTAAGGGTTAATCTTTTGTGCTGTGACTTTTGAATTAACAAATTGATTGTGCATGGATTAATAATAATACACCATACCCTGGTGCTTGCTTGTTTGTGATTCAAGAAGACCACAGATCTGTAAAATTTATTTAAATATCGATGGAACTTTATGAGTTTCCCTTTTGTTACACAAATGTATAAATCACTAGATTATAGGGTAATGCTTTGCTATAGCATGACAGAGGTGTTGAAATGATCTGCCTAAATCTCTCTTGGGTGATTTATATCTGTCCATTGAACCTCAACAAAACAATTTTAGATACATGCATATTCTTTATCAAAAGTTTTCTTCTTCATCTTCAGTCCTGTTCCAAAGGGCGTTAGTCCAACTTCAAGCATGAGGCATCAAGATGGTGCTTCATCAAGGGCGGCATCTGGAGACAAAAAGGAAAAAGAGGATAGAGATCAGGCCACACCAAATAGCACTACTGATGCACCAACAGGAAAAATCAGGTAAAAATCAAATGCATAATATGTGTAAATATTCACAGACTTTAGTTATTTATATTATTTACACAACATTTTTGCACCGTTCATCTTTGCTTTTTTAGTAAATCTGTAGGTTGTTTTCATGTATGTGTATGTGTCTAGAAATGTAATAATAAATGTTTCTTGTTTATCTTTAAATACTTCATAATGCTTAGTGGTGTACATAAATATTGTTAGTCAATCAAGATTTTATATGACTTCATTATTAGTCATGTAACATCAAATAACGTATTTTGAATTTTTATTTGTCAAATGAAATTTGATTAGCACAAAATGTTGATAGCAGTATACATGGGAGAATCCTATTGTTAGCCAAGATGAGAAACAATCGAGGAATATTTTATATCGGTATTGAATAACAGTCAATCTAGGTTTGTCTAAAGATTGCAGCCCAGAATTTTGACATGCATAATTATGTGACTGATTCTTGAAAGAGCCAGAGCAGTTGGTTTTATGCATGTGTAAAAAGATGACTGCAAGTAATAATGTTTAAAATCTGAAAAAAGGACAAACCTGTGGGTTAAAAAGAAAAGTATGATAAGGTCTATTTAAACTATTCCTAATCCTTCTTCAAACTCTTCTCTAGTAAAAGAGAAAAAAAGATGAAAGAGAAGGAAAGAGAAAGGGAGAAAGAACAAAAAGATAAAGATAGTGATGATGGCGGTGCAGATTCCCCTGTTACCAAAGCTAGGTAAAATAGTTGTATAAATGAAATTAGGGTGGAAGGAAATGATGTAACATAAGATTGATTTTCACAAAAACTATCTGAATAATAAGACTTTTGATAAATAACCAGTGTTCTTTCTTCAGTCAGGTGGTTTATAATCATCTGTAGGATCACTCATTAATTTTATTGCCTATTTTTAATGAAAGTATTTGACAGAATTATCATCAGAGTAATTCAAAAAATCATCAATTACAACAAACTACCTTGCAATGAAAGTTTACTCAAGGGGTTTGGAAACTATAGTCTAAGTACTAAGTTTATTGTCCTCACTGCTCTTCTCTGTCTGCATAGTTGCAGGTTATTTTGTCCTATTGGAAACAATACCTATAAGCCAGTACTCAGAGCAACCTTCCTAGTGGCTCGAGACCTACTGGGATATATATACCCTTATGTTTATCCCTGACTTAGGGGTGTTATCCTTCAATTTTTCTCAGTGTCGGTCTCCATTTTTATTCAAATAACCTCATTGCAGTGTAGGTTGACAAGTAATTGATGATTTTGCCAGAATCTGTAAGCAAGCTAATGATTTTGTTGTTTGGGAAGGGGCATTTTCAGTTTAATTCAAGGTATATTGTGGGCTTTCAAGATAAATTGATGTTGAAAGATGCACATCATGTTTATTTGGGAGATTATTTATCAATTTTTTGGGCTTAAACCCCCCTAAAAATTGATGAAAATGCTTAGCTTCATCCCCCATTTGTGCTTCTTTTTTTACAGAGAACGACCTGGGTAATTTATTTTATATCACTACTATGACTAAATTTTATAGTTTTCCTGATACTGGTTTTCTATATTTTTTGGTTTATGTTCTTTGTCTGCAGATCTATACTGTGACTATATCTTTATTGTTCCTTGGTGGTAGTGTATAAAGACAATTAGCATGTTTAGATTGTTGATAAAGCGCTCCTTATATAAAAAAATATAGTTGATATAAGTGCACAAATATGTAAACTGTAACGAAAAAAAAAATGATGTTTTGTGTTGTTAAGGTTATTTAGTTGTAAAATGGAGTCATCACTAGATGTATTGGTACCCGAATATCTCTATTGCTATTTTCAATTAAACAGCACTATTGGGTAAAATAGAGACATCACTAGATAAAGTGGTCCCAGAATATCTATATTTTGTAGTGCTATTTTCAAATAAACAACACTATCAGGTAAAATAGAGCTTTACTCATTAGTGAGGTATGTGCCACTAGATCTTGTGTTGACTTCATATTACAACTAAATATCACTAACAACACTCAATATCACTATTTTCTCTAACAGTTTACTTTATGTAAGTTTACTTAAGAGAATTTGTATAACTGATAATGTTAAGATAAAATAAGACATTATTGAAATTTATGAATGTAGACTTCAAAATTTAAAAAAAAAATGTATTGTTTTTTATTCAATAACAATTTGATGAAAAGCAAAAGATGTTTTAATCAACAGCTACCAGTTTGTAATTATATTCTATATTTGATATTAAGTGCTATCACAAACAATACGAAATATGTGCTAATTATCTTTAACTTTTGAAATATAGGTGTAACAGCTGATACTGTTCATTTTTTAAAATACTAATTTGTGTTCTTATTGATGAAAAACCCTTAACATTCACCCACCTTTTATTCACTCTCCTCCTTCCCTTGAATTTTTAATGGTTTTAGGAGGCCGTCTTCTACTGTAAGAGAAGACCGAGTGAAAACGCGAAAAAAAAGTAATATCATAGACCCTGATAAAACAATCCCAGAAGGTGCTTCCCTTGTAACCCCTGAAGAAAATATTCAAGAGAGAAAAATACCGTATGCTCATAGTTTGTCTTCATAGCTTTAAGCTGTTGTTTCAAATCTGTTTGACGGTTATCGGTTTTCATGTTACTTGCCAAATTGTTCAATCATTTTCAGATTTCCTTGGTTCTCTTTTTCGGTTATGTTATTCTTCCTAAACAATTGCCAATCACTGACTCAATGCTATTGCCATAATTATACTATTTGATGATATGATTTCATCTATGACTTCCCAAGTTTTACTTTTTTTTCTTAAATTGAATGCCGTAATTATTTTTTTCCCTTGAAATTCCATAGAGACTTATTGTATTTGAGTATCCATAAATTAAGTAATGTTTGTTCTTAAGCATACTCCATAAAGATATTAAATTTCTGGTAATAAACATTGTTGATTCAGCCATATCATATCATATTGTTTGTATATTTCAGTACACCACCTCCAAGAATGGAAGCTTTTGAAACCTTCAAACAAGAAGCCGGCAGTGAAATTTATAGGATACTTGTAGAAAATAAAGGTTTGCAGCAACCATTCATATTTGTAAATAAAATATACGATAAGGAGAATCTTACTGCATGTTTTGAAGTTGTGAGATTGAAAATATTCTATAACTTATTTATTCGAGGTTTCTTACTGTTAACCACCAAATATTTGACAAGTTTATTCTAACTACAGGCATCTTCTCTTGACCTGTTTATACTATTGATATGTTAGTGCAAGTTGGTATCAATTTTTGCAAAGTTTATTTAAGCCAGGTTATGATTAATTCTTTGGACCATTTTGTTTGTCTATGAAATTAATGGGTTTATACTATCTACTAATTTGCATTAAAAAATAAAGGCTAAGCAAGTCTTGGTATAAAAAATTGTAGATGAATGAATAATTAAAAAATGGGAATGAAAATCTTTGAGATTGCGAATTTGCTTACACTGTCGACTTTTGAAGTGCTTTCTGAATCCTTACTAAATTGTGCTTACAAAATCAGTAGTGTAAACAGGCCTTTTAATTGCAGCATTTCTAATTATACTCGTGATATCTTTCAGATATTCTTGGATCCAAGAAGAAAGCATATTCAGATTTAGCCAAACAGATCAATTTGACCAAGTCTGAAATTGATGAATCCAGACAGAAATTGGATAGAATGAAAGCAGAAAGAGAGGAGCAAGGTTGGAAACAAGACTATTATATTTTTTTGCCTCATAATCAATGGGCAGCACATTGTAATAAGTCCAATACTGTAATATATAGCGATAAGTCTAAAAAAAAGACAACTGCATGAATGAAACACGTGCAACTTCTCTATCTTCATAAATGAGCCTATTCGTAATCTAGAGTGTGCATAATGGGGGAAAATGGGGAGATAAATCAGGGGCGACATCTGAATGTGCCGACATCCCATTGTGATTAGATAGAAATTTTAAAAAACTTACTTTGAATACTATTAGGAATCCCACTTGTGATAACATCTCCTAGTTATATATAACTCTTCTTATTTCAATTCACAGGCCCTATGTTTAACGAAGAAGGTGATATTATAATCACAGAAGCAGAATATCTTGAAATCAAGCGACTCAAAGATCTCAAAGCTGTGTACCGTCAGGACTTTGAAGAATTGAAACATCTGAAAACAGAAGTTCAGTATTGCCAGAAATTAGTGGACACCTGCAGACAGAGGCTCATTCAAGGTATTTCAATTCAATTCAAAACAATCAAATTCCCACTATATGCTCATTAATTTCTTCTATATGCACCTTCTGTGCAAGTGCAATACTGTCCTAGCACTAGTTGTTTAACCCTGCACTTTGAAGCTTCATTTGGCAGCACCCGTGTCTACAGTACCTGTCAAAAATTATCAGAACAACTCAACAAAACCTTTTTTGATAAACCTGCAACTTTCACATTTTAAAACAATAGAATATTGATTGAATTTCAATCTGCCCATAGCTTTTACAAAGATGGGTAGAATCCCACCTCTTGATTTGTTCTCAGGTGTTCTGATAATTTTAACCAATACTGTATCTCAACATTATTTTTGCAATACCTTATTTCTTTGAGTACTATTTCACGATTTCTTTATTATTTCTCTCCCTAACAAAACTCTTTGACCTCACACCAATGCACTGATTTTTTTTTCATGAAATGTGTTGTGTGTCAAAAACTTTCAGAATTCATATTCTGGTACAAAGACATGTACAGTCTTCAGGAATATATTGATATGAAAAGAAAAGCCACAACGCCTAGTGACAAAGCAGGTAGTCTTAGATAAGATTAGAACTAGCAAACTGCTAGACTATTTAGGCAACACAATAGATAATTGTTTGAAACAGTGATATTAGATATTTTTAGTATCATTCTTGGTGGTTGGTAGTTTTTATCTAGTATTACTGTTTGAAAGATATTAGAGACAATTTTGTATTTATAAAAAAAGACTAGCGTATAGTGCAGTTCCAGCTGAAAATATTGCCTGTAGATTTCAAATATCATTTTCACAATACAGTAGTTTTAGTGAAAATCCAGTTGTTGACAATGTTTAATTTATGAATTGTATCATCTACTTTCAGAATTTGACAACTGGTATTGTGAAAGTTTCTTATCTCATGGTGAGCCAGATGGCACAAGTGTTGAAGCAGGCTTTGGGGCAAGACTTGGAACTGTCCCTCCAAAAGATCAAGAAATTTGCGTAAGCTTAGATTTTATTTACTTGAAAGTATCATGTCTGTACAAAAAGATAACTATTAACAAATGGTATCTACATTTCAGTAGAAAATTTTGCTTAGTAATTAAAAAGGTATCTATTTGTTTGAAATATTTTCTTTTAACTATGGTACAGCACATCTATTGAATTTTCTAAATTAATCTTTACTAGGTTGAAGACGAACAAGAAAAGTTTGATAGATTACAAAAACAACTTCTTTTGGAAGATCCTGACTCTGCTCCATTTTACAATGCCAAGATGAGAACACAGAGACGAGTAAGAGATATTATGACTTTAAAGATTAACAGGGAACATTCAATTTGCTTGAATTAAACGAGAAAGTATAACGCAATGTTTAGTTTCTGTCATAAAATTCTCTGATCACGGAGATAAAAATAATTGAATCCGTTTACACGTAAAATGCTTAGTAAACTCCTCTGTTCTTTTTGTAGAAAATTTATGAAACAGCAATGTCACAGCCACAGGAAAGCTTGATTAGAAAGAGGAATCCAGGAACTCCAACACGCACATTGCGTAGTAAACCTCCTACTATGCTACAAGTACAATACTAAACATAATCATTGCAAGGAAATTTGGAAGAAAAGGAATTGTGATAAGGACTATAGTGTTTCCATCCATTGTGTAAAATAAAACATATTTGTAAATATATCTAACTAGTGTACTCATGTCCATTTTGTTTTGGACCCGATTCAAAAATAAAACAAATTTAAGCATAAATAACTGTGCATAATATATGCAATTATATTTATTTTCATACAAGTTCTACAAAATGTATTTTTTTTTCTAGAACTCTTAAACCTTTTACGCCTGGCAATTAATTGAAGATTTTTTTTTTTATTAAGTCCATTTGAACTAATGTGAAAAAAAACCATTAAATTGGATAATTTCTGTAACTGCTGAATTGTGGATATTATTGAATTTTAAGAGCAATGTATGTGTCGGACATAATTATTTTTATTTCTGTGATGTGACATACTTAAGAAAAATGGTTCCATTTAATACTGGTTACCAACTTTAGGATACTTTTCAATTTAGGTGAATCTACATGTAAATAAAACATCAAATTCTGACATGATTGTTTTGTGTTTTATTTTATTTCACATTTAACCAAATAGCTAAATTGAATTATCAAATCCTTTTATTTCACTGGCCAATATGGATCATAGAGAGTCAAACAAAATATTGCAACAAAAATGCTGTCCTTTAGTTGTCTGGATGGGATAAAATAAAAGCCTTCAAGTTAAGACAAGTCTAAATACCCAGGACTCCTTGGAACGAAAAAATACATATTTCATACAGGACAGCAACATTCAAAATTTGGTGGACCATCATCATAAAATGTCTAATAACTCTAGACTATAACTTTTTTCATTATTACATTTAATTACTACACATTCTGAGCAAAAACATGTACATTGGTGATGGGGGGTTTGAATCATCAATATGATCTCATAATTATAATATTTACTTCCCCTTCAAAAAATAATAATTCTTCAGTCCTATTTCACAGATCCATAGCTTCTTGCTTTAATTTATTTTCTAAATGTTCTTTTATTGTATTTCCTGGGTTCTTTTGATATGCAGGATGTTGCAGCACTTGTTGAAATAAGGCTATATTATCAGTCATTTCCTTTTGCCTTTGTTTCTTTCTTTTAATAGGTTTTGGCTTGCTTTCATTTCTGAAATGATAAAAACACAATGAAATAAAACCAAACAGATATAAAAAGTCAATGAATAATTGAGTTTTTAAATAGTAAAAAATGAAAAATCCTAAAATGTTAATTTCATTTGCATTTTTGACTGACAATATTTCTCTAACTTCATTTCAAGACCTCAAGATTTTGTTGGTCAAAATGAAAATAGCTTTTTTTAGAACTAATAAGCTTTTGGTGTTATTTTTCACTAGCAAAATGAAAGCACATACTTTTCTTTTTTCTGACTCTCTCCTTGAAAGCTTTCCTTCAGCAACAATTCTAATGTTGGGAGTGTATCCTCCAACGGTTTCATGTCCCCTACAACTGCAGTTTTCAGTCTTCTTTTCTTTTCTTTAGCTTCTTTTTTTGTTGTCTGGATGGTATCCATTTCTTTGAAAGTACAGGTAATTTGTGATTAAGTTTCACCAAATGAAGGTTTCATCATTGTAGACTTGCATTACTTGTCTATGCCACATAATATTATGTTTATAATACTACAAAAAACTAAATGCTAGATTTATGAAACTGATTGATAAAGGTTGATTTACATTGTACAATAAGTACACGTTAGAACCCTTTTTACCTTGCTGTCTCAACTTTTCTTTGGTATCTATTACCAACTTAAATAATTCAGCATCACTAACATAAACATCATAATAAATGTGCCTGAACTTACTTTTCATCCATATTTCTTGTCTTACTTTTCTTTTATCTTTCTTTTTCACATTCAGACCTTTGAAAGACTTTGATGTTATAGTACTTTTAGCATCAAAGTTGTCATCATCATCATTAGTTAATCTTTTCTTCAGTGAATCAAAATCTATTTGAATGTTTCCAAATATATCTTTTGTTGGCAAAGTTGATTCACTTTTCTGAAAAGAAACAATACTATATATATTAGGGAAATGCAGATGATGTCCAGTAGACAACCAATTTACCAACAATACTTAACAATGGCAAGTATGTTTGTGTGCCTTCCAAATCCTTATCAATGACTTACAAGGTTTTTGGGTGCAATGATTTGCTCGGAATTAACTTAGAATCTAGCATTTATCTAAGGTTCCAGTTTTAAAGTTTATGTATGCATCTTTTCAAGTCAAAGCCACCAACTTTCCTGGTGCTTTCAATACAAGTTGCTAGGACAATTTATTATTTAGCAGGGTAACATCGCCTAGAGGTAGTCCTCAAAAGATTCTAAGGAAAACCTCAATAAAGTGAATTTATCATAGTAAATGGTAAGACCTCGCTTGCAACGTGTTCAATTCACAACTAACATGATTAACAACACGACCTAACCTCTGGTTGCAATCCTTCGGTTTCCATATTATTCCCATCGTCATCTTTGTCTTTATTTTTAGCTTTCACACTAGCGTGATACTTTTGTCGTAATCTTTTGACCTTTCCCATTTTTATTCTGAATATTCACTTTCTGACTTGAGAAATATCACTTCACAACAACAAAACTTTCATTTCATACACATGTTGACATTTAGCGGAAGTAGTACTGTCTTCAATGGCAAAACACTGAACCCGCTGCTCTTGAAATGTTCTCCCACCAGATGTCGTAATGAGTAATATAATTCAATCTACAATACCCAATACATCATCCCTGGGAATGGGAAACAAGTTGTAGGTAGATTGTACACAGCAACAAGCAAGCAGCTGGACAAAGACATTGTATAGCTTTCTATGTTACTTACACAAAAAACATGGCTGATTACACAACTGATTTGCTCCCATATGTGAACATAAGAAGTCATATACATACACCAATGTTTTCTGATACTACACAATTCTAGGGTGATATGATTCATTAATTGTGTGCCAAGCAAATGTGTAATCACATAATGAATATGTAAAGGATTTTTACACCATGCAATGTCGTCTAGTTACACAACTGTATGTACTTAAGTTATTGGATTATTTGTTGCTAAATTGAGTTTGGCAGAGGTAAGTTAATTTGCAGCCTTTTTATTGGAACATATTACAGAAACACAGTTATTTTCAAAGGAATGGATTTGATAAATCAGTAAATTATATTTTAGAATACAGCAAATGGGATTTCTAACCATGTCTTCTCACAGAATATTGTAATTTGACTGTTTTAATGCTTTATACAGTATTTTGAATTCAAACTTTGTTTATTTTAAGGCTTGGTATGTGACATGCTAATAGTTGCACAAGTTCAAACATATGGTCAATAAATTTTACATTTATCATGAAAAAAAGTATTTTGGTACCAAATACAAGTACAGATTTACTACAATGAGGGGTGGGAAAAATTTATAGATATATATATCTTAATTTTCCCCCACATATATGTATAATTATTCTAGGATGACCACTTCTTATTTTTTCCCCATCTCAAGTAGGAGCAGGTAGGCAGGCTATTATATTGATAGTTGATGACCCAACCAACAAGAGTGACCCAAACAAATAATGAGAAGCTGTTTTGTGATATTTTCTTTCACCTTTCTGGCTGTAACAAGTAAGTAAAAGTTTGACTTAACTTGGAAGTTATGTTGTATGTATATTAAATTATGTGGCTATACACACTTAGAAAAGGTAATAGCTGGAAATCAGAATGTACTCTCAAGAAACAATAAGACATTGTATGTTTTATGCTCTGATGAAGATATAGTGCAAAGGTATATAATGGCAGCTTTGTGCTGCTCAACATGTTTACTCAAATTATAAACCTTCATATATATACCACAGCGATCTTGAGCTCTCACGATGACATTTATTGATTTAGAAAAATATTTGACCATTTTTTTTTTCGAGTTATGAGTTATCCATGGGTGTTTGAAAATTAATATTCTTTGAGAATATACATTTCCACTCCAGAGCAATTATATTGTGTATAATGACAGACATGCTTCACAGAGTGGTTAGACTGTGAATGAATAGCATATTGCATAAGAAAAAAAAGAGTACTTCACAAGCTGTTGAATGCATTTAAAGCTAAAATATTTACTGAAGTTATCAGAGTTTTAGCTATAAGATAAATTTTTGTTCTGTAGGTCTTGTTACCAGTGAAATAAGAAATGGAAAAGATGACGCTTTGGTAGGAAATGATGCTTCCAGTGTCAAACATCGTTACAAGAGAAATGTCTTTTCTCTTGCTTCCATTGTACATAGCCTAACTGGAAAGGACCCATACAGATTTGTAGGGTATGGCTGTTTCTGTGGTCTTGGAGGTGAAGGTCAACCACTTGATGACATAGATAGGTAAGAAAAAAGTACACAGAGATTATATAACATATTTATCATCAGGGAATTAAACCTATATTGCAAGTGTCGACAAAAAAAATCTGTTGACCTTACTTAGGTGGGACTCGAACTTACGACCTTGGGGTAATCGCTCCTATGCTCTATCCAACTGAGCTATTAAGATCAACTGAAAGAGAGTAAGTTAGAATCCCTATAGATGAAGAAGAGTTCTTGCTACAAACTATAATGGCGGAAATAATTAAATAAATAAATTTATTTAGATAATATAACCTTGGATTAAAAACAGAAAACATCTTGAATATCAAAATCTTAACCCTCCCTTAAATACTTAGTTGGAGAATGCTGTCCAAGATGGCATATAAACTGTTAAATTCCTATTCTATTAATTACTAAAAAGATACAATTTACATTAAGTGACCTACTTTAAGGGGAGTTGAATGACAATATTATAAGCATGAAATCTCCTTATTCTGTTTTTCCTTTGTAAAGCAATGAATGCGATAACCCATAGAACTATTATTTACACAGGCCTACAACATAACAAGAGCAATGTATTTCATGTATTCAAATCTAATGAAATTGTTGTCTCTTGAAATTACCATCTGTAGGTGTTGCCAAGCTCATGATTCATGCTTTGACATTTCCAATACATGTGGTGGTATGGACACTGATGGAGTTGGTGACCCCAAGTTTCTAAGCTATGCATTTAATTGTAAGCAAGATGGCTGTCACTGCAACGGTAAGAACAGGCTTCAAATTATTATTCCTTCATTGTCACTAAATATTTCAAAAATGTTGATTCAGACTCATAAGATTCCAACCTTTTATATGCATTATAAATTTCATTCAGATGAGATAAAAAACATATCCATAAAGATGAATATAAAAGTGTTAAACATGCAACAAGACTTTTTGGAAATATGCATGATCTACAAATATCTAATATGCTGATGAAAATGCTACAGCCAACCCTTGTTCGTTTTTTTTTTGTACTATGTTTCAAAATCAATACCATTGCAATACTAGCATTTAAGCATATATTTATATAGCACATGCTGTATTATTTTCCAAATGCCAAGGTTGCCAGGCTGTTGTCTTAACATGGGATAATATAATTACGATATTGATACATGTAGTTGGGCAAATTATGATAGAATATAAAATATGAAGGAGATTAGGATTGCTTAATCTTATAAGTACTTGATGAGCTACAATTTAGAAGGAGGAGGGAAGGGGTGACTGGCAATGGGATAATATCATCAATGTTTTATACTTGTGATAATCAAAATGAGACTAATTTTCCTTTTGAAATATATGTATTTTTCAAAATACACTTTTATGACCATTTATAAAAAAATAGATTAAATGTTTTTTTTTGCTTTCCAGA
Source organism: Pharyngocirrus eroticus (assembly GCA_033118115.1). Lineage (NCBI taxonomy): Eukaryota > Metazoa > Annelida > Polychaeta > Saccocirridae > Pharyngocirrus > Pharyngocirrus eroticus. The sequence goes on from JAVSBT010455655.1 coordinate 41,249, forward strand.
TTCTCCAAATGGTGATACTGCTTGTAAAAAGGCTATCTGTGAATGTGATAAACAGCTTGGGTTATGTCTCAAACAACATGCTGACAAATATGATGGTATGAACTATGGAGCTCGTGTAGCTGGAAATTGTTAAAATACATTTTCCCATACATATATCTGTATAAATCAGTACATTCCATTAACATAAAAATCTGTAAAACTTGAATTCAAAACAAATATTGTTAACCTGATATCTTCTAAATAAAGCAGATTGAATAAATGATTTGTGACTTTTTTTAAATTATTTGTTTGAAATGATTGTCTTTCACAATCCATGGGGTCTTCAGAACTGTCCTGTAGATAGATGACTGGCCCAATGCTCCACATTTGTGGCAATAACAATACAGGTTTGTGTTTTCTTTCTGAAATATACAAGATGGTTCTGAAAAAAGAATTGGAATAAGTTATTATAAGTATTCCAATATTGAATTAAAAAACTATGTGCAAATCAATTTCAAATTTTTCTTATCCAAATCTCACATTATTCTCCAATAAATCTGAGATCCAAAGGAACTTCAAATGGTAAATCCCAAATCATTCAAAAAGATTGAATCCCAATCCCAGAGAATATGTAAATCCCTGATTTTAAGAATTCATATTTGTAAATCACAAGTCCCAAATAATTCAAAAGGGTGAATCCCAATTCTGACTTTCTTGCACACTTTCAAGTTCGAATTTATCAACTGGTATCAACATCGTAATGCAAGTGAACAACAGTAAATGCTGTGCACATATACAACAATGACTTTTATGTCTTAAAATCTGGTCAAAAAACCCAAACACCCTCTATTTCAATAATTAAAATCAGTGTATTAAAGGATATACTGTTCTTTCATGTAGTTCATTAGCTCAATAGCCTTATTTGACTTTGAATTTCAAAGGCAAATGTCTTCAATCAAAAAAAAAGAAGATATTTTAATGTTTACTAAAGCAGGTAATTAACTAGCCCCTAAAGCTAAGAGAGGATGAGGGTCTAATTGCTTCTTTTTTGACATGCACATTGCACAAGCATGTGTCCCAAATTATTATTTTCAATAAAAAATAAAGCTATAAAATTATGTATTTTTTTACTTCAGAAAATCCTAGCTACAGTATGACACCCCTCAAATATATCTTGAAATGACAAAAGTGGGCTAAAAACTGATCATTTTCAAAATGTTTTTTTCAGCGAGTTTCATTACTTCAAATAGTTATATTTTCATTTTGAAAATGGATGTTAAAACAGTTTGAAAGATATAGATTTTTGGCATTATGTAACAAAGCAATATATGCTAAACATTTTGTAAATGTGATCATTTTTGGAATAAACCCTGAAGAGAGTACTTGATTACTCGAAA